>ML346576.1:970-21198 GCA_005239505.1 Nicotiana paniculata | reverse complement strand
ATATATATATCAGCTTTTCAATTTTTTTTACTTTTCTTGTTTTTGATTTTTTCTTTGTGTAATATCTTGTAACTTCCGAATTATTTGGATTATCAATTCTCTCCCTACAAATAATAGTTTATAATTTCTTATGTTATAAGCTATTTAGTCCCGAATCATTAAAATAATTATCAAATCTAATTTGTGAAAACTACCTACAAATAGATAATAAACTTACAATGGCATCGCACAATCTATATATTATTAAAAGAAGAAGAAAAAACCTTCACATTAAGCCAAGTGACAATCTCACAATAGGTCACTTGGCAATTTAGGATAAAGTTAATTATGTTAGGTAATAATTAGTTACTTCTTTAATTTTAAAAAATAAATTATGCATGATGTGTTTTTAATAATTAGTTACTTTTTTTAATTTGAATTTAAATATACTTAACTATTTTTTTTACGAAAATAATAATTTTTTATATATTTTTATCTTACGCTCAATGCTATCTTTTAAGTTTGACACTCAGAACCATCTTGTTACAATTAACATGACTATACATAATTTCATCCGACAACATTCTTCTATCGATAAGGAATTCAACTATTATGCTAATGAAGAGATTACTGCAGAGATTGAGGAAGGAGATGAGCATTTGGTATTCCTTTAGAAATACAAGGCAAGTCTTCTAATAATATGGAGGCATTGTGTGGTAGAATTAGAGATGAAATTGTTTAGAAATATTATCATGTGTGAGTGACTTTGCTTATTATTTCATGGTGGAATCAATATATAGTAATTTGTGGAATAGACTTCTAATTCATACTAAATGATGGCAATAAGTAATTATACTAAATAATATTACATGCTTTGGTATAATTATACATGTTATATTGATTTAAATCTTAAATATGTATGTTTACTTTATGTTTTATATTTTAATTAAATAAAATAAAAAATTATAAAAGTCTCTTACTTTAAATATTTAAGTTCATTTTCCTCTTTAAAGTAATTTTAAGACATTGGTACTATCCATTTTGGTAATTTGACATTCAAAAGTACTTTTTAAAGAGATTGGCCAAACATAATTTATTTACCAAATATTACAAAAAGTACTTCTTAAATGAATTGGCCAAACATAAACTATTTTTTTATCGAAAGTATTTTTGAAAAAAAAAAATACATTTTAAATTAGCAGTTTGGCCAACTATAATTGCTGAGGTACAAATGGTTGAGAAGTACGAAACGTAAAATTAAAATACTTTCGTATACTAGGCAGTAAATTTGAAAATTCTCGACCAATTATTTTTATTTTTATTTTGGTAATGTTAACTTTAATGTGCTAACTTCTTAAATCTATGTCCTTCAATTATAAAATAAAAATGAAAACAGTGAGATCTATATTTATCTATTTAGTAAAGTCAAAAAAAAATTCTAAACCCTTCATCTTGCATCTCTTTGTAGGGTCAAAAAGAATCATTTATTTTTTAAAAAGCGAAAAAAAGAAGCAAAGTATTGTTGGTACTGTGTTAGCTTTGTCTTAAAAACTAATTTTTCTCTTTGTCATCATCAGCACTTCACCATGAAATAAATGTTCATAAATCATTAAGAAAAAAAATTAAAAACCATTTTACCAAATCCCATTTAAATCTGATTTCAAATAGGTCCAAAATAGTGCAACTGATTGTAAGCATCCAATTGTGGGGTCCACCATGAATTGGTCTTTGTGGAAATTTCAGCAGTCACTTCCACTATCTAAGTAGCAAATTCCTCAATATTTTTTTGGCTTCTTTCCGTTTTGTCTATTTGCTTTCCAGATCATTTTGGCAAAATTGCATCATTCACTGGCAGATACAGCTCAATAGATCAAATACATTTAAATATTTCTGTAATAACTCTTTCCTTCTTTGTAGAATAAGTGTGAAAGGGAGGAGAAAGAGTATAAAATAGCCAGAAAAAGGGAATTACTTTTATAGTATTGACTACAGCCTTATTATGTCAAGAAATCTGTTATACTTACTATCTAATAGTAGTAATAGAAATGTGTCGTCAGCCTAAATTTCCCCTTCCCCACATAAACCTATTCAAGATCCTCAGTTAACTATAAAGACCTGCCCCAACCCTCTCATTAGAAGAGTTGGATGAGATCCAAGTACAATCAAGAAATGATAAGAAAATCAAACACCAAACTATTCTTTGAGTAATCTTCAAGCTTTCTTTTCTTTCTTTCATCTCTCATTGAAACACACGACTGACTGTTACGGTTATGGAAACTCACCAATTCATATACCCAATTCTAGTCTTCTTAGTTACTGCCCTCGGCCTTGTCTCCATCACTCTATGCATAGCTGCTGAATTCAAGAAAACAAAGGTAAAAAAACTTTTATCCACAAACTTCCTTATGCATGAGATTAGTCGTTTTGTTTTTATGTGAATTTGCAGAAGAAAGATATCAGGTTTGATGGGAAATTGTGTTACTTGCCTGCAAGTGCGGCTTTTGAATTGGGAATTGGAGCTTTAATTTGTTTAGTAATGGCTCAAGTGATTGGGAACTTGTTGATATGCAGACTGTTCTTCTCAATGGACAGTTGGAAAGCTAAGAAGCTCATTAATGGCTTCATTTTTGCTCTTTCATGGTAGGTGACATGCAATTTGGGACTACTGTTTTTTATCATGTCTAAATAAGGATAATTTATCATTTTGTTTAAAAGAGTTATCTTTAATTATATATATATGTTTCATGTTCTCTTCTTTTTCTCGACAAGCTTCAAAGCATAAGAGCATAAGCACATGGACAGCTATGTAGAAAATTTTGTAAATTCCAAAATGAGTTAGTAATAATTGGAAACTGCAGGGTCAGCTTTGTAATGGCAATAATTATAATAGGGGCAGCGAGTAGCATGAGCAAAACTCAGCCATTTGGTGAAGGATGGATTGATGGTGAATGTTACATAGTCAAAGAGGGTGTCTACATTGTTTCAGCAAGTTTGGTCTTTGTAACTTTGACCTCAACACTTGGTTCCCTCATATTCAAAATAAGGAAGAAGAACCAAGGTGAAGTAAGATGGCAACATAGATGAATGGAACTGAAATACCAAAATGCACAAACACAGAATATAGTAAAGGCCTAGGTTTTCTTCTAATGTATCGGATAAAATGGATATTGACGGTATAGTAAATGCACCCACCTTTTTGTGCTGCTAATGTGTTTACCAAATGGAGTAATTGATATTTTGTTAATCAGCAATACATGCGGCCAGTCACAACAATCCTCCACCATATCAAAATTTTGTTCTTATTCCCTCTCATCGGAAGTAACTCGAGAAAAGACTTTATAGTGTTTCTTTAAATTGAAAGGTTTAATTGCAGTTTGACATAATATTTAGAGTTCAAAGACATTAATTATTTTGCAGCTTCCCTGTTTAGCAAGCGTAACATTAACTTCATTAATAGTAACAAATATATTTCAATAACTCTTCAAGTAATGTTAATATCTGAGACAATAATGCTAGAAATGAATGACCGTTAAATGTCTAAAACCTATGTCTACACACGGACCTCATATAGTATATAACAATACAGACACGAAAACCATTTTTCACAGACAGTGTGGCATGTTACAGCAAAACTGTTGAAAGACTAGCACCATTTTTGAGAATAATCCACATTTCGAACAATCTCGAACCTATGATAAGAATAAAACCTATATCTAAGTATGCAGGCAAAGCATATCCCCACCATCGTTTTGCCAAGAGGCCCGTATACGCACAAAATGAGCACCTAGCAAAAGTATAATGGTAAAGCGATATGTTAAACCTGCTAGTGCACCTTCATTAGAAAACGTCACTAAAAGGATATTTTGGTCTAGACAAGTTTAAGATAGAACGTGATTTTTTAAACCGAAGAAAATGATAAGAAGACATTACTTCCTCAGTCCGATTTGAGCAAAAGAAACTACAGTTTGGGAGTATGACGACTCTCAATCCACCTTGAGCAAAAGTTAGAGTAAATTAGGTAACAGAACCAAGTGAACTGATCAAAAAACTCAAATTCCCATGGAACCCATACCATAGAAATAGTTGCATAAAGAAACCTACAGAGAAAACTGACTCACTGGACCAAAAATAACATGAGCCAGCCATGAAAAACAGTTCCTAATACACCTGTAACTGTAGTAATTGGCAGTTTGGTATTGAACTCCTCAGCAAATGTCATTAAACTAGCGGGAGATTTTCTCTGACATTTGTTTGAGTACTTCTGAAAATGAAATAAGCAGACACCGGGCAAGACTCCTGTGAATATGTTACATCCTCATGTACCCTCCACGGCCCCTACTGCCATAGTTATTATACCCCCTTCCCCAACCATAGCCACCACGGTGCCCACCATGTCCAGGCCCATAGCCACCATATCCAGGATAAGGCCTCTGTTGATGGTTACCGAAAGTCTGGGAGAAAAACAAACAGGAGTAACTACTTGGTTACCACCAGTAGTTTGTAATATTTGGAAAAAATCCAGTGAATACTTATTTGAGACAAACCTCAGTATCGTGCCTCATCCTCTGAGAAAAACGATTCTGCCCATTCCTACCTCCACGAGCAACTGTGTTACGAGATATATTATCAAAGAAGTCATCCTTATTATAGGCAGGCTGCACAGAGAACAGAACAAGAATTAAATGGTCAAAATTAAATGCTTATGGTGATCATAATACACGTGACACGACTCAAGAGCTGGTAAAGAGGAATATAATACAAAGTAGCGTGAAGATAATTCAATTATACATGCTAAACGTGACACCTACTTTGGGATCAGCATTACAATCCAAGCCATGACCGTCTTCATTCCCCTTGTTATCATTGCCAATGTCCTCACTGTCCATTGTGTTAGCTGTTTGTTTTGCTTTTCCAAGATAACCCCATACTTCATCCTTATTAAACTTCTCATTCATTGCAACAAAGTCGAATTCTTCAGTAAACTCAGAAGATGATTGCAACTGCAACAGTTTAACAAAAAATAAGAAAATAAAAATTGTCAGAAGCTAGATATCCATGAAATTGCTTCCAGAGGCATAAAAATGTATAAAGAAGAACCAGAAGGTTTTCCCATATAAAGCAAAGAAACTTCCAAAGCAAAGGTAATTTGCATTGTTAAGGAAGCATCATTTGTTTTGCAACCCTTTCGGAATGATATGGATCTTGAAGTCCCTAAACTTCTCGATCACGACGATTGTTACAGCAGCTATTTTAACGCAATTCTCATCTTAAGGTGCCCAAGGAACGTAGAAGTGGTTACCATAGCTAATACTTCTCGTTAAATAATTAACTTAGACAAATCATTGTTGGTTTTGCACCTCTCAAGCACAAAGAAAAGAGAAAAACAAAAGCACATCGCTGAAGTTCTTCACAAAACTAGCAAAAGCGTTCTTCAAACTCACGTGAAAAGAATGTAAGATAAAAAGAACTTTACCCACTCGTTTCTCAATCTCGCAAGATTGCAAGAGCTTTGAATAAAGGAAGAAGAATGAAATAAAAGATAAATCACGTTTTTGAAGCAAGAGCTTAGAAAAACTAATCACCAATATTTTTTTTAGCATATTGAACCTTTTAAATAGGCCTTACAATGAATAAAATTGATGAGGTTAAGAAAAATAAATCCTAATTGAACTAGAATAAAAATAAGGTTAAGAAAAGCATATTTTAACTAAAATAGGAGTTCGAGGAGAAACGGATATACCAACTAACAATCCTAGTTTGACTAGAACTACAAATATAATCCTACTAAAAAAGGGAATAAGAAATCCCAATCTTTACGGAGAAGAAATCCTAATCTTAAGATTTTTGGATTCTAGGTCTTCTTGATCTTGCATCATTCTCCCCTGGTTGAAAAAGACTCGTCTCAAGTCTAACAGACTCATAGACGGCACAAGATTTGCTATTGTAAAGAATAGGGACCCAATGTTCACCGGGCTTCCAATTACATTTTGCTAACTTGTCGTAGAGCTTTTGCGTTGTAAGAAAACTTAACATGTGGTCGAACTAAATCCCACTTTCTAAGTTTCAATTTCTATCCAGCCTTCTCCATGTAATCTTTCTATATTGACTCTCAAACTTCAACTTATGACATGAAGTTATTTGTGTTAGACCTTCATGGAACTTAACCAACCCCATGCCTGGCTTTGAATTAAGCATGGAGATCGAATGCATCAATTGCAACACTTGTAGACCAATAGTCACTTTGATGATAGCCATATATATTTACGGCGGGAAGGCATCTTGTTTCTCCAATATACCTCAAACTCTTCTTTATTCATGTATATTTTTATGGACTTTAGGATTAATGCAATATGTTATTCGGAGTGATAGAGTCAACAATCAAGTCAATATTGTGTTGAACATCTCTGAAAGATGGAAGGTCAATTACACACATTGTTGGATAATCTAATGGATTGACATAAAACTTTGGTGATAAGTCCTCAAATTTTGGATTCAATGCATGTTTCTCATCTCTTTGATAATGGTCTTCATCAGTTTCGTCCTCTTCACTCTCTTGATTATCCAAAACTTTATCATATTTTGCATGGTGCCTCGGCACTCTCATGCCTTAGTCAGCTATAGCTTCTTCCGTTTACTCGATATATCCTGCTCTACGCGGTTGAATTGGTGGATCTTGAAGTGGAAAACGTCACGGTAACACTGGTACACCGGTATGCTGTGTCTTGGTGATGGTGGAGATTGTAGGCATTGTGGCGTGTTTGGTGGCTGATTCTGAATCAGCAAGCTTTCAACCAATTCAGTCAGATTCTGTTGATTTCTTTAAGCCATCTAGCTGCACTTTAATTTCTTCGTAGGGCTGTAGTTCTTGTTAAATACCTATTATTATGTAATCACTGTATATAACTAGGGTTGTACAACACTTTAAATAAAAATAATAATATTTTCTCATGTGCTTTCTCACATGGTATCAGAGCAATCGTGAGAGATTTATCGCTGTGCATAAATTTCAGCGACTCCGGGAAGAGAAATCAATTAATCGGAAGTCTTTTTCCGGCAGACACAGCTCTCCCGCAGTAACAAACTATTTTCGCCAGTGTTGTGCAAAAACCAACACCACCGCGAAGTAGATCGGCCTCCGACGACCAACCCATAAAAATATATCCATCAGAAGACCCTCCACGCGCTCCCACGCGTCGTCGGAAGAAACTTTTCCGGCGAAGTTCTGACGTCACGCGCCCCGCGTGGGGCCCTTTCCAGGCACTTTTTGGAGAAATTTCTTTGGGACAGATTGTCTGCAAGGGAATTCCGAGCCTACCCATACCTTTTTTTTAATTCCGATCATTTTGAGATATTCCGGCAACTACACTGACTTTTCGGCAATTTTTCCGACGGAACTTTTTTTAGACAAATTACTCAGGAGGTTATTCCGAATCTTTTCATTCAAGATTTAAATCAAATTCCGATCACTTCTATATTCTCCGGCGTAACATTATAATGGCATTCGTATCAAAAGCCCTTAACTCACAATCCGTTGGATCCAATTCATTGGATCCAATCCAGATGGTTTCTTTACCATCTTCAGTACAAAACATGTAAACAGACATCTTCAGGGATAGCTTCCATTGTTCAAATAGATAGTAGCGTGATTTATGTCTCCCAATCTTCAATCTCTGAGTCTTGGGTCTTTGATAGGTGCATCTGATCATATTTCTAGTAACAAATCTCTTTTCACTAGTATTTCATATTCTCAATCTCTTCCAAAAGTCACAATGGCCAATGGGTCTCAAACCATGGCAACTGCAATAGGTCAAGCAAGCCCACTTCCTTCCTTACCGTTAGATTCAGTTCTTTATGTTCCCAATAGTCCTTTTAATGTCATAGTCGTTAGTCGCTTAGCCAAATCACTTAAATGCGCTGTTTTATTTCTGGATGACCTTATTTTTATACAGGAACGCAGTACGGGGCAAATCATTGTTACCGGGCGTGAATCAGATGGACTTTATTACCTTATCCTCGCAAAATCACATAGACTCACAACTTATCTTCCTTTAATAACTTGTCTTGTTACCGATTCACCAGATTTATTACATAAACGGTTGGGACATCTCAGTTGGTCAAAACTTCAGAAAATGGTACCTGATTTATCTCACTTATCCACTTAGAGTGTGAGTCGTATCAGCTCGGTAAGCATTACCCACTCCCATTTCCCTTAACGTCTTGATAATCGAGCAGAGTCACCTTTCACTTTAGTTCATTCAGATGTTTGGGGTCCTAGTCGGGTCAGTTCTACCTTGGGATTCCGCTACTTTGTCAATTACATTGATGATTATTCCAGGTGCACTTGGATATTTTTGATGAAAAATCGGTTGAGTCGTTTTCTATTTTCCCGACCTGCCACGCTGAAATTCAAAATCAATTTGGGATTTTTATGCGCACATTTCGTGATGATAAACGCCCTAGAGTATTTGTCTTCCCCATTTCAGCAGTTTATGAACTCTCATGGGATTATTCATCAAACATCTTGTCCGTACACATCTCAACAAAATGGGGTAGCTGAAAGAAAGAATAAACATCTTATTGAAACTGCCCGTACCCTACTCATACAATCTCATGTTCCATTGTGTTTTTGGGGGATGCAGTTCATACATCTTGCTATCTTATTAATCATATGACATCTTCAGCTACCAGAATCAAGTTCCATTCCTTGTCCTGTTTCCCCACTTACCTTTGTTTTCTCTTCCACCCCATATCTTTGGAAGCACGTGTTTTGTTCATAACCTTACTCCAGAAAAAGATAAGTTAGCTCCTCGTGCTCTTAAGTGCATATTTTTGGGTTACTCGAGAACGCAAAAGGGGTATCGATGCTATTCTCCTAACCTCCAGCGATACCTTATGTCCGTCGATGTTACTTTCTTTGAAACTCAGTCATACTTCACAGGTCCAGGTAATCACTTAGATATTTCTGAGGTGCTACCACTTTCATCTTTTGGAGATTCAGCCACCACCTCCAATTCATCTTCCTCTACAACTACAACTCCACCACCTACAGCTCCAGTTGCAGTTCCACCACCTAGTCCAGTTCAACCTGCAGCTTCACCACTCTTGACTTATCATCGTCGTCCACGTCCAACATCAAGCCCAGGTGATTCACGTCCTGCATCAAATTCTACACCTACTGTGAACTTGTCTCCTCTTAGTCAACCAATTGCACTCCGCAAAGGTGTACGATCCACACTTAATCCTAATCCCCCTTATCTCGGTTTAAGTGATCATCGTATGTCATCACCTCGTTATGCTTTTATATCATCTTTGTCCACTATTTCTATCCCTAAGTCTACGGGTGAGGCACTATCTCATCCAAGATGGCGACAGACTATGATTGAGGAGATGTCTGCTTTACATGCGAGAGGCACTTGGGAGCTTGTTCTTCTTCCTTCAGGTAAGTCTACTGTTGGTTATTGTTGGGCTTATGCGGTCAAAGTCGGCCCGGATGGCCAGGTTGATCGGCTTAAGGCTCGTCGTGTTGCAAAAGGATACACTAAGGATTTTGGGCTTGATTATAGTGACACTTTCTCTCCCGTGGCTAAAGTAGCATTTGTTCGTCTCTTTTTGTCCATGGTTGTTGTACATTAAAAATGGTTTATGTACAATGGTTGTTGACTCCTCTTTATTAGTTAGACATTAAAAATGCTTTTCTCCACGGTGATCTTGAGGAAGAAATTTATATGGAGCAACCACCTGGTTTTGTTGCTCAAGGGGAGTCAAGTGGTCTTGTATGTCGATTGCGCAGGCCACTAAACGGTTTGTAACAATCCCCTCGAGCTTGGTTTGGTCAGGTGTTCGGCATGACTCGTAGTGGAGTTGATCACTCTATATTTTATCGGTATTCTGCTTCTAATCTGTGTATTTATCTGGTTTATGTTGATGATATTATTATTACTGGCAATGATCAAGATGGTATTACTAATCTGAAGCAGCATCTCTTTCAACACTTCAAGACTAAGGATCTGGACAGATTGAAGTATTTTCTAGGTATTGAGGTCGCTCAGTCTAGCTCAGGTATGTTATTTCACAGCAGAAGTATGCCTTACACATTCTTGAGGAGCCTGGAATGATTGGCTACAGACCTGTTGACACTCCTATGGATCCGAAAGCTAAGCTTCTACCTGGACAGGGGGAGCGTCTTAGACATCCTACGAGATAAGGTTGGTTGGCAAATTGAATTACCTCACAGTGACTAGACCTGACATTTCTTTTCTGGTGAGTGTTGTAAGTCAGTTAATGGATTCTCCTGTGATAGTCATTGGGATGCAGTTGTTCGCATACTCCGGTATATAAATTCAGCTCCAGGCAAAGGGTTACTATTCGAGGATCGAGGCCACGAGCAAATTGTTGGGTACACAGATGCTGATTGGCCAGGATTACCTTTTGAAAGACGTTCTACGTCTGGATATTGTGTGCTAGTAAGAGGTAATTTGGTTTTTGGAAGAGCAAGAAATAGAATGTAATTGCTCGATCTAGCGCCGAAGCCGAATATCAGGCCATGGCTATGGCAACATGTGAGCTACTTTGGGTCAAGCAGTTGCTCAAGGAGTTGAACTTCGGAAAAATTAGCAAGATGGAACTGGTGTGATAATCAAGCTGCTCTTTCATATTGCGTCAAATCTGGTGTTCCATGAGAGAACTAAACACATTGAGATTGACCGTCACTTTGTCAGAGAAAAGATACTCTTACGAGATATTGTTACAAAGTTTGTAAAGTCGAATGATCAGCTAGAAAATATTTTCACAGTCTCTTACTGGTTCTCGTATTAGTTACGTCTGTAACAAGCTCAGTACATATGATTTATATACACCGGCTTGAGGGAGAGTGTTAAGTAGATAGTCATGTATAGTGTCCCACATCGCGAAGTAGATACCTATTATTATGTAATCACTGCATATAAATAGGGTTGTGCAACACTTCAATTAAAAAAATAATATTTTCTCCCGCACAGTTCTTAATCACTAAATTTTAAATTTTAGATTGATTGAAGAGGATTCCAAACTTGCTACTTACTTCTCTAGGAACATGATGAACAATAGCAAATCAAGACTCGAGACCTGGAACCTGTGCTCTGATACCAAATTGACGTACTTTCAAGGTTTTGCACCTCTCAAGCAAAAAGAAAAGAGAAAAACAAAAGCACCTCGCTAAAGTTTTTCACAAAAGTAGCAAAAGCGTTCTTCAAACTCACGTGAGAAGAATATAAGATGAAAAGAACCTTATCCACCCGTTTTTCAATCCCGCAAGATTGCAAGAAGCGTTAAATAAAGGAAGAACAATGAAATAAAAGATAAATCACGCTTTTGAAGCAAGAGCTTAGAAAAACAATGAAATAAAAGATAAATCATTTTTTTGAAGCAAGAGCTTAGAAAAACTAATCACCAGTGTCTTTTTAACATATTGAGCCTTTTAAATAGGCCTTACAAGGAGTAAAATTTGTTGAGGTTAAGGAAAACAAATCTTAATTGAACTAGAATAAAAATAAGGTTAAGAAAAGCCTATTATAACTAAAATAGGAAAAGGAGTTCTAAAAGAAATAGATATACCAACTAACAATCCTAGTTTGACTAGAACTACAAATATAAACTTACTAAAAGAGAAAATAAGAAATCCTAATCTTTACGAAGAAGAAATCCTAATCTTAAGATTCTTGGACTTCTTGAATTTCTTAGACTCTAGGTCTTCTTGATCTTGCATCACCCCACCACCCGAGCCCTTTGTTCCATCTCTTTGGTTCCTTTGGCCCAAATCTCTTTCATCATCCTTGTAAATTCCAGATTTTCAGCTTGAGTTGCCAGTGGTAAAACCTAATATGCAGAGTTAATTTTCACAAGACTCTATGGTGCTATTCTGCCATTGTTTCTCTCTTAACTCTCATACTCAGAAAATACATCCCTTCCACCCTCCCCTCTGTGAGAGGCCTTAATATGTCATCCTACATCAAATAACTAACTTTCATCCTAAGTCCTAACCTACTCATACCCACCACATGTTCTACACTTTACAGGCACACCTTATATAAAAAGCTTACTTGAGCTTCAAAGAGTGGAAACAGGCATAAGCTTTTGCGTCTTAAATCCAGAAACACTGCTTCTGTAGGGCCACAGACCTCTAACAAGAGTATCCTATCTACCATCTCTGCACTGTCAATCAAACATTCTCAAAAATTTCCTTATTTTACTAAGTTCTAGCTCTAGATTTTTTCTTTTTCCAAATAAGAGCCAAAATAAATGTATGCCCACTTACGGTTACAAGTTTATAGCAAAGGCATTATTGTGCCATGGCATGTCATCCAATTGGATTTACCCCTCAGAAACATGCAGCAAACTATGTATAAATCAATAGAGGAAATAAATGAGACCTTAGAATTTTAAGGCAAAGGAGAAAACAGCGATAGAATCAAACCATCAAGCATATCACACATTTCTTAGATGTCTAGACGGACCATACCCCAAATAAAGAAGACATGCGAGCAGGCAGCTGATCTACATGGTAAAGAAGTCATTTGTCGAAACATAAGCCACTTTAATAATCGAATCAATGTCACAACGATTCAACCACTTTAATATTGATATCCAATACACTTGCCACTACAAACAATAAGGCAATTGAACTACATAAGGGCAGCAGATAGTTCTATATTATATGCAATAATAACTACAGGAAAAACATCAACCAGCTACTCATAAAAAAGGAAGAGTTAAATAACCTTTTTCGCAGCAGGTGGCAATGGCAACAATGGCGCTTGGACTGCTGGAGTAGAAAGTGATGAGGGATTCGAAGGTTCCAAGCTCAGAGCACCAAGGTCCTTCTGATCTGAATATAATTGCCCAGATAATCTCGGTAGAGATAACTGGTCCGGAGTTAGCAGTCTAGGGGATTGCTGTGGAAAGACACCTGATGAGGAATCTACAACTGGGGAGACAGGATAGAAGGGTGAAGTGTTAGAACCTATTCTAGCAAGGATTGAAGCACCAGGGTTACCCACACTTTGACCAGATTGGGGAAATGCCGAAGGAGCGTACGCATAAGAACCCACATTTTGACTAGATTGGGCAAATGCAGAAGGAGCATACGCATAAGAAGACATTGAAGATGATACATTTAATAAGGGAGATATAATGTTAGTACTAGGAGCCATGGGAAGTTGTTGGGGTGCAAGACTATGTCTACTAGTTAAAGATAAAGAATTTGCAGTGGTAACCAAAGGCACTGAAGCTACGGATTTTGATAGAACAGTTGATGTGAAAGGTTCAGGACCCTGGAGTGGGTAAGCCTGCAGCAAATCCTGCATCATTGGATGTGAAACAGCAGGTAAAAGAGAATGCTGTGGAGCATTGTGACTGCTTGCAGGTTCACTGTGTCTTTGTCCGTAAGTTGGCGTTGTATAAGAACCGAAGTTGGATTGAGTTGCCTCAGAACTGCCTTGTTCAAAATGGTTTACTGATTGATGTGAAGGTGGCACACTATTCAAGGAAGCAGGTCTCTTGTAAGTGCCATATTCTGTCAAAGATCCACCATTCAGTGAAACTGGTTTTGAAGAGCTTGGATGGACTCCAGCACAGCGTGACTACAGGAATAAGAATGGCATTACATGACTTGGAGTAAATATAAACTCTAGAACTACTATCAGTTTTTTTGCTTTTTTGGTAAATAAAATCAGAATAATTTCCATGCAAATTTTACCAATAGAAAATTTAAGGTGTCATCTCTGTAAATTAACATGGAGATTAAGCACCTGAATAATTGCAGGATCATTATCCAATGATTCTTCCACTTGAGGAGGTGGAGAGGACTTTACTTGCAAATCCTGAAAGAGATGATATTTTTCTTAGAAATCAAAATGCAATGGCTAAGAGAGGAAATGATGATGTTCTGCCCAAAAAAGAATCCCTTTACCACAAAGATATTAGTGAACTACAAAATCTACAAAGAAATTGAAGCAATGAAATCACTCCAAATGCTTCAAGGAGATCATCACACAATGGAAATATGATGGAGAGGTTTTTGCAAACTAGGTAGACTTCTTGTATATAACTCCCTATCATTNTTTCCCCCCCCCCCCCCAGCAGCTGAGAGTTATTTTAACAAAGGGAAAAACATCTTTTTCCAATCTTTTACTATAAGAAGTTGGCCAAGTATACTCAGTTCCATCTTCTGGAAGCTTTCTAATGAAACGTTACATTACCTGATTCTTTTAAATAAATAAAAAAGTTGGGCAAGTATATGAAACATGGCAGCAACGTAATTGACTAGGTTTATGCTGGTTGTCAACCTACCACACCCTTCTTAGTCTATTTAGGCCTGGGACCGGCAAATATGAGCAAAGCCACAGACCAAGTCCATATGGAACGACATCGACAGTGAGGATTAACATAGTGGACCCCAACTAACTTCATATCGAAGCAGTTGTTGTAGATGCCCAATGTGGCCACATCACAGATCCATCAAACGGAAAAAAAAAAAAAAAAAAAAAAGGACAAAGACCAATCGGAGCCTAGCTACAGGATCTCTTAACTAGTAGGTGTTCCAATTTTCAAAACCGCACCATTGTCTATTTTGAAAGATTTGGAGGAAGACCAGAAGATAATTTCAAAGAAGTGAAAAGCCTCTCTTAGAAATTTCTTCATGTTTAATTTATATTTTACTTGTAAAGAAAGATCCTTTTTGTATAGATAGTTGATTTAGTTTTTTGTAAGACTAATGTTGTATGCAGATATGTTCTTTTGGTAGCGTCTTGGTGCAAGTTTATCCATTGACTTAATTAATCAATATATATCAACATATATACACATACGCGTGCACAAAAGTTCGGCACGAGATCCCCTTTAGGTTGTCCGGTATCAGCAGAACATACCATTCCCAAAATAATGAAATGTTATATAAATATTTTGAATATATGCTCAGTAGTCTAATTAGTTAGATCAAATGAAGCGAATTCATAAGATACATGGTCAACATGACAGGGCATAATAGCTCCCTGTCAGAACGTATAATTGGTTTTCATTGAGTAATGATATGTAACAGCATGCACAGTTTAGTTAATTTCAGATGGTGTTATCATTAAAAAGGCATCAAGAAGATGCATAAGGAAAAAAAGATATAAAGCGAGATGACTGTTAGGTGTGCTAAGAAACCTCCTCCCCACCCACCCCCACCCCCGAAAAAACAGCTAGGATCAGAGAGCTAAACAAGGTCCAGAAAATAGTCAGTGCTAGTATATAAAAGAAGAAATTAAAAAATTTAGGCGTAGCTATTAGAGGATAAGTATATATGATTAAAAGAGGTAGCATCACATTAACATACTGTGTGGAGTCTCTTACTAAAAGTATAACAAAACTTCTATACCAATCAAAATATATCCACGTACCTTAATGTCACTCCCACGAAACAAAATGTAGTCATAAACTCTATCATTTGGAGGAACCTGTGGACCGTCTTTCTTACGCCCCTCAGTTCCGTATGATCTCACTGCAAATAGAACATGGGTCAGCAGAATTTTTTTTTTCAATAATTGCTGAGTTCCGAAATGGAAATAATCATAAACATGCAGCCAACATCCCCTTCTAAAATTATCATTTTAATCCTCTATCTAGGGAATCACAATTGTAACGCACAAGTTCTTGTGAAACTAATGATTTACAAAGAAATGCAACAAAGCAGCGCAACGAAAAACTAAACTTTATTCCAAGGGTGAAGGGAGACGCTTCTCCAATTACCCCATTTTATGCAAGTCAACTCAACCATGCATGGTTAGACTTCAGTAGTGGTAACACAAATAAATATTTATACATTGTATATAGTACATTTTCTAATAAGAGAAAAACCATTCTGAGGTTTTTTTTTTTTTTTTTGAGATGGAAAAAAACCGTTCTCAGGTTATCGAATTGTGGAATTGATATTTATATAGAAAGATATCAAACTGGATTAGAAATTTGGAGGATTAAACCCAATAGTGTATAACCAGTTATTGGTTGCACAAGTGTGTCAAAACATTTGAATTTAACCCATGAGGAAAGTGTGACATATAAATGGGCCAAAGCGATATTATTGAAAGAACCAATCAAAAGATAATTTAGAAGCATTATTTAGCCTCTCACCAAACTAACCAATGGCCTAAAGTTAGATACTTAGAATGGACACTGTTTGCTCTAACTATTACCAGGCAAAAGGTGGTCCGTAGGAAAATAGAAATATAATGTAAAGCACTACTCCTAAATTCTAAAACAGAATTTTAAATAGGTCTTAAAGTCAATTGACATTGTTCTTACTTCATATAACTCACTCAATTGCAGCTTCTTCAATTCCTTTGTCCATATAATCACTTTTTGTATTAGTATTCTTCTTGCATTTTATATATAACAGACGCATATATTTCTTCAGCAGCACAGTTTTTCACTACAGAAATGAGCTTTAACAGCACTTTGCGTTTATATCCTCGACAGACCTTGAGGCACCTTTGAGCCTTTCACAATTGACAACACTGAAAACTGTAATACTTCCAGATATTTGGCAGAAATGGCAGTTTGACAATATGAACAAACAAGCCATTCTGGCTAATTTTTCGATGGCAGTAGTCATAATAGAGAACACGCCCCTCGCAATCAAAGCATCATTTGTAGGCAACCCATGTATCATAGAATAAAGTTCTATGGGAAACATTTGGAGCCACAAGGTATTCAAACCTTCTCATTGTTTCTGCAGCGTCTCAATCAAAAGCCTAATTTAAATTTCCAACTTCTCAATTTCACCTCGAGTCGTCCTTCAAGATCTCCCAAACTTTCCAACAGATGCTTAAACAATGTTTGTTTGGATGAGAAGGAGCCTCCAAATTGAATGAAAAGGACATATTTCTCTTTTTCTTCCCTTCCAGGCTTCCAACCGTACCAAATATTCAAACCATGATACTAAGTGTTCAATCATTCTCTTTTTATCTTTCACTTTCTTAATCAAAAACCTAAGCCTAAATTCCAATTTCTCAGCTCCACCATCCTTACTCAAGCTCTCCTTATCTTTCATTAGAGTGCTAACATTATGTTTTTTCAGGTGGATAAAGCATAGGAAGAACTTCAAAAATAAAATGATAAATTTCACTGTTAATCCCATTCCATTCTAAACACTCAAAAAGCACACAACTAATACTCCGCCTAGGAGAAGCATATCAGTTGTTTCTCTATATTTATCCCTCCACTATCATGCATGGAACCAAACCTAGACTTAGAGCACTTGAACTCCACTCCCATTCCAAGCAAGAAGTACACAGTCAATTAGAAACTCTTCCTCTCTCACTCTCTCCAGCGAGTTACTATCATCCCAACTCCTGAGCTCATAATCCCAAAACTAATGCTTCAATTCTCCCGTTTTTAGATAATTTGCTGGCCTGTTTCCCTGGATTCTTAGCCTACAAAAACTCTACTACAAAATATAACCTGGTCATAAGTTGTCCCTCGGATTGCGTTCCGACTCTGTGCACGTGTTCTAGATATTTAAGTTTTCACATGTCAATTACAATTGATCAAAGTCTATAAATGGCCCTTGACCTGCTCAATTTTCGGATTCAATATCTTGTCCAGTTTCTAAAAATAAACCACATATACATAAAGATATTTTTCCAAACAAAGCGATAATTCATTTCCAGTTTTCTATTAACAATAAAATAGACAGATAAAATAATGTGCACATAAATATAAGTAATAAATCACCAGAAAATTTATACATTATTAATAATTTTAAGGAGGATAATTTAATAAGAAATAAGACAAGAGACAAACGCGTTGTTAAATTCTAATACCGTTCTTCAAGCCAAGGGAAGAGTCTTGAGGATTAAGATAGTAAAGCACTCCTTCGTAACGAATCTCAGACTTGGATGTCAGACTAATGAAACTTCCGATATACGAATCCGCCGCAGACGACGACGGCGATGGTGACGCCGCCGCTGACGAGGACGGCGGTTGGTTGATACCGGAACCATTCGCCATTGTTTGACGGAAGAGGACGGAAGGAGATTTTAGGGCGCTTTTTGCTGTGTGTATGTGCGTGCGTGTGTGTGTGTGTGTGAAACCGGGAATCAAATATTTGGCTGTTTGTGATAGTAATATTTTGCGAGTTTCTTCTTTCTTGCTTTTCTGTTTGTGATTTTACTTTCTTTTTTTTTTTGTGAGAAGAGAGGGCGGTTTCTACTTTCTATTTAGGACCATTCCCTTTTGGCTAGTTTGGAGGGTCCTCTCTCGAGTCTCGAAGGTTCTTTTAGAAGTTTGGTTAGTTCATCAACTCAACACCTAAGGCTAATTTTCTCAAATAGCCCTTTTTGAGGCTACTCTTATATTTATTCTTGTTTTACAAAACTTTATTACTATAATTCATGGATTTCAATAAATTTTAGACCAAAGTTTAGATGAATCATAATGAAAGATCGACTTGCACCTAAGACCAAAAAATAGTTCTTTCTTTTGTTGGCATTTTTAAAAATCATTTTAATCAATAGTGTGATATTACTGACTCAAGCATTTGATTGGATACTAGTTCATCTCATTATTTTTGCCCTCTTTTACTTACGTAGAGCCTAAGCACTTTTGTCATATATTAGAAGCAATTATTCATATGCCATAGATTCTCAAAATTGTTTTGACAAATTTGTTGTGGGTGAAATTTAGCTTGAAGATGAAAATATGTTTGGATATACGTTTTCAAAACATATTTCTCAAATTTATTTTGGAAAAATATGTGTATTATGAAGGATTTGGCCCAAAACCAGCTATTTGGGATTTGAGATTGAGCTGATTTTGGGATTTGATATTTTGCTAAAATTTATGACCAAACATGTATTTGCCAAATAAAACCCAAGTTTATTTTAGTAAAATCTATGATCAAACAGGTCCTTAGTTACTGAGAGCTCTATTCATCTAAAAATTTTGTATGATTTTGTTGTTTGTGCCAGCTATTTTACTGTCCATTTCAAGTTCATCACAAACGTTAATAAAAGTGACATGTTTATCAAAAACATTGCAAGAATTCGTCATTTTTTATCAAGAATTCCAACATCATCGTTCGAATGTATCTCACATATAGGTTTAGGCATTGTAATACCAAACTAGGGGATGACATTAAGTAAAAACAAGTAATAATTATTCTTTTATACTACCAAAAAGCATCTTACAAGCTATAGTAACCACCTTACAAGACTATAAATGAGATGAAACCTTCGTGGATGACGGCCCAATGATGTAACACGGCATCTCTTTTTTCTATTCTTACAATACTCATGTGTCTAATAGTGAGAGTGAGGAGATACAAATAAACTAAAAAATTAAGAACGTCTTCAACATGATTATTCTTAAATTTGATCATGTAAATGCCACTACCCTATGGCTTGCAATATACTGAGGTTTACCGAAACATAGTAGTCTTGTGAGTTGATTTTATATGAATTTGCTTAATTGAATTTCTTGTAATTTGCTTAATTATGTAAATTGGTCAGTTTTTTCAACTTAATTATACTCATTCTTTACTGTTATCATAAAGATGAAGTATTCGACTAAATGAATAGGGAATTAGATCAAAATAATAAGTAATAAACTCATATATAAGATAATTGGTAAGTGTTTTTGCACTATTCTCAAGTAACATTACTACATTTGATCGCAGCGCTCCCAACATTTTAAAGCGTGATGTCCAATAATATAGTGTCACTATGCTGGATCTTAACATGACCGCTCCAGATGTCGATGGTGAAAGAGTCCATTATGCTGTACAAAACTGATACATATGATCCCGTATTTACCTTCAACGTCTTTGATCACGCTCAACTATGTCTTATAGGAAGACTAAACGGGCGCTGTAAATATAATCCAAGGTATTATGCCCAGAGTCGATCCCACAGGGAATTTTCGTATCAATCAAGCCGTCAGAATACAGAACTTTTACTTAATCAATTTTCTCAAGATTTTTGAATGTCAATTGTTGATGTTTTACTATTTCTACTGACAAAATTAATAAACTAACGATTAACTAACAATATGAAGTAAACAATATAATAAAGGTCTAAGGTTATGGTACTTCTTATAGTTTGATTAGTTGTCCCTATCAATCATGAACACTCTATCTACCATAAATATCTCTCAAGTAATTATGATAATTTACTAGACGCACTCTCTCAAGTTACGCTAGCTAGATTGCATTACAGTTCACTTTAGATTGCACCCGA
>ML346574.1:0-23232 GCA_005239505.1 Nicotiana paniculata | reverse complement strand
TATATATTATATGTGTATTATTGTATAATATCAAAGTATAATCTATGTATATAACTAGAAAAAACAAATAATAAATATGACCGTTTATTTGGGTAAAGGTCCCGTCAAAACCTATTTTTTTTTTTAACTCAGTTGCTAATTTTTCCAAGTAAATTAATGTCAAAACCTAACCACGGACGTTGTTATCGACTTCATTATTAAGTCTAAATTAGATGAAAGATAAATTGTTTGCAATGACTATAAGTGGAATTTTCATGCTCTGATCTCCGAAGTCATTCATCCAATTATTATAAGCACGTAATTTTTTATTCACATTATTTTTAAAGTCATTTTTAGTGATCTTACTATTTTTATTTATTTAAGTTTATTTTGATTTTTCTAGGATCCTAATATATTATTTTTATTTTATTTGTTTAGAATCGTAAAAAGGTTAAAACACAAAATTGGTTTTACTTTATCTTATTTTATATTTAAGCTAAAGTCATTAATATTCTTGTAGTAATACCATTTTAGTTTACTATGGTTTTAACTTATGTTTATCTACTTTTATAATTTTTAATAAAAATACCAAAAATAGTTTTATGTTATAATATAGTTTCATTTAAATTTGTTAAGATTTGATTTTTGTATTTTTATAGTAATTTTATTAGAACAATTATAGTTTTGGGCTAGAATTTTTGGATTTATCAAAACCCAAGTAAATTTAGCCCAATTTTGGCAAGCCCAATCCTCCCAACTCCCTTAACCCATAACCCGCGACCCGCCTTTAACCGGACTGACCAGCCCAATCTCCCCTAGCTGACCCGCCCCAGTACCTTTTTTAATCTCAGCCATTTATTCAATTCAATCCAATGGTCTGTATTTCTTCCCATCACCATATAAAAACCCAATTATGACACTCCCCCCACCCAAACCCTAAACCTAATTTCCCATCCCCAAACGGCGAATCACTCACCCCACACCCTTCCCATGCGTCTGTCATCACCCCAAGTCGTCGGAAAGTCATTTTTCTGGCGCACGCTTTCACNCCCCCCCCCCCCCCTTCTACCTCATCTCTTTCTCCACGTGGCATAACGGCCTCTGACAGAGAATATTCTCATCTCAGTCACGCGCTCCTCTTCTTTTGGATGGATTTTCGATTAACGGGAGCGTAGGATTAGGAGTTAAACTCTCAATCCTAGCCTTCCATTCATCAAGAACTAACATATACAAGAGAATAAATTTGAAGAATTTTTTTTTTAGAGAGAACTTCAAGGAATTTTTGGGACAAATTTTTCAGAGAAAAGAAGAGGGCTAGGGTTTTCCGAATTTTCATGTTCTTTCTTCTAATTTTCAGTTCATTCGTATTTAAATTTTTTTAGAGTTCTCTTTTAGTCTTTCTTTTGATTTTCGAAACAGAAAACACAAAAAAATATTAGCTTCTGATTTGTTTATCAAAAATGGAGTTTAGCTGAGGTCCGTCGACTGTTCGTGAGGTTCTTATTCGTGGTTCCAGATTCGTTTGTCGTTGTTTAATTCAGTCCATACTAAGTTCGTCGCTCAATTTTTTGCTTGTATCACATCCGGAATGACCTATTAGAAATTTGAATTTCAGGTTCCTTTCTTTTCTCTTTACGGTTTGCTTAAGGTGATTAAAGTATGATAGAGCTATGGGGAATTTGTTTCTAGAGTGGTGCTTCTCAGATCATAATTTAATATAGATTGAATTTGGATTTAGTTTTTGGTTGCGATTTGTGCTTGCAAGAGGTATTAGATATGTTGTTCTTGTTGCTTGATATATTGTCTTTACTGTTTTGATGTGCTTAAGCATGTTTAGTTAATAAGAGTTCAATTAGTTGGTTTGAAGCTTGATCTCGGATTGGTCGTGTTGCCTTTGACTTAATGATAAGTTCGATATGTCGTTTCGCTCATTCTTGTCTACCGATTTTCACAATGACTTGTGCCAAGTCTCATATTCAGAAGTTCCCGCTTGTTTTCTTGGCATGCGAAGGTTGGTTGGTTGGTTTATGTTGAATTATGAGAGTTGGAGTGAATGAGTCATCACTTAGGTTTGAATTAATGTTGGCAATTCGTCCATTGTCGCTTTAGTTTATTGTTTAAACCTTCTTGTTTTGGTGTTACTGTTTGATCACAATTAATCAATTCTTTGTCTAATTCATCTTACTGGTTCATGTGTCAATTACCGGTTTAGTCGAATTTGTTTTAGCGTCGAAACGATGATGTTGTTTCGATATTTTATTTCATTTTTGATAGTATATCTAGTTGTTTAGCCGCGTTAGTCCTCTGTTTAATTGTCATTGTGAGATCTAAGTTAAGTTTCTTCAATCTCGTCCAATGCTTTGAGCCATTAGCTGAGTTTGTTGATGATAGATAGCATGATCATATGCTTTGGAATATAGTTTTGTTGTTCACACTTGAATATTAGACATTTTCTTTGTTTAAAATGAGTTAATCCATTTTGAAGGCGTGAGTACTATATCTTCAGCTTGTAATCAGTTTGGTTGTGTCTTTGTGTGATTTTCCCCTAAAATTCAGGTTGATTAGTCATTACATCAAGGGAATGTATTGAGACACGCATATGCCAAAATTATTTTGAAATGTCTTCTAGTGCATGTAAATGTTCAGTAGTAGGTTGGTGTCTTAAAGTTTTAATATCATACTTAACTTTGGAGGTTAAGGAATAAGAAACAGAAGAGGGGGAAGTGGGTTAGCTAAAATTTAGATGGCTCTTATCATACTTTAAGCCACCATTTCTCTTTATTCTTCTCATATTTATCCTTGTGTGCTATTGATGCTTTGTTTGGATTGTCTTGACTGATATTTGGGCCGTGGGAGTGGGGATGACCAAAGCTCATTAGTGATTAATTTGTTCTCCTGTTTTAGGATCGGGCTTGGTCAAATGTACGAAATAAGAAGTTAAAAGGAAATGAGCATGAAAGTAATTTTTATTTCTTTTACTTCTACTTATTTTACTTTTATTACATTGTCCCCTGGAAGCATACTTAGGCCAACCACATTTGGGTAGGAAAACCTTTTGGTCGTTCGTGTTTTAGTTTCTTTTGAGGTGAGAGATCGTCACCTTAGTAAAATTTATCGGGGGAATGCACCGAAGAGCTTTGTAAATTTTTTGGAGGCCTTGATGAGCATCATGGAGAAGTCATAGCATAGGTTAGTTTAGGATTTTTTTCTTTTCATTTTCTCTTATTAGGTGGTGACGACCTCGAGGCTCATTTGTATTCATTTTCCTTTTATATTTTTTTTACCTTAATTTGAATATTTTAAAATCCAATTTGATCATGTACGCAATCGTGACTTTCACGGGATTCGAGCAATGCCTAACACCTTCTCCCTGAGTCAAATGAACCCCCTTATCTAGAACCTCTAGTGCAAACTAGTTTAGAGTCAAATATGTTTTTAAAAGAAAATTGCTTTTAAATGGTGACTTGGCACACCGAGATTATATGCCAAGTGACGACTCTGAGTTAATTAAACAAATGTTTTGTCACTTTTTAATTGAAAAAACCCTTTTGAGCTTCAAAAATCACTTTATCTTTTAAAGAGGGTTAGTAAGGTAAAAAAAAAAGTGGTGTAATAGCTCTGGCGACTCTGTTGGGTACTTGCAGGTTCGAGCTGATACTATGATCTTGTTGGCTTTTTAAAATATTCGATTGAGGTTTTTATATTTTTTTTATTTGCTTTAGCTAACTTTTATTATGTTTTATAGTTTGTTATTATTCGCTAGTTGTTTAAGTGTTTACGATTTTCTTTTTATGTGTTTATTGCTTTATAACTGTCATCATTTGCATAACCATGAGTCTTCTTTCTGCAATAAGTCTTCCAAAGTATGTTTGAGCGTACACGGACTTTTGTGAGTCACCCGTGTCTTTAGGGGGTGGCGTGGGAGCGTGGAGTGGGCGGACAGCTAGAGCAGCCGTCATCAACCACGTGCTGCCCTGAATTGTCTTATCTAGTGAACCCCAAACGTAGGTCAGCCTTTAGGTCATGCTTATTTGCATCATATCATTTAGACCTAGCAGGGCTCGGTCCCAAGTACCGTGTCCCGTTGTACGAGTCCTATCCAAATTATGTCAGAACAGGCCCGTGGTCCGAAAGGCGTTTAATCATCCCTATGTGCTACATGCTGCATTCTTATAGGGCAAAATAGATCATTTGGCGGACCAATGAGTGAGAAAAGAGGGTGAAGTATAAAATGAAGCAAGAAGGGCCTACGCACATTTTTCTTTCATATTTTTTCCCAAAAGTATTTATAAAAAAAAAATCAAAAATATTTTTCATTTCCCATCATTTTTCAGAAAAGACAAAAAATATGTTTTCTCCAAATTCCTTTTTTTTCAAATTCTCTCCCCATATCCAATCTTTCCGAACTACGCGAGCCTAATTCTCGTCTTTCGGGCGAGATAAGTAGGCAGCCCACGTAGGATCTAGTCTTCCTAGTGAGTTTTAAGTTGTTGGCTTTGGGGGTCGTAGCTAAATCTTACGTGCCTAGTCACTTTTGGCCACATCGACCTTTTTGCGAAATAGGGCTATTTTTGCGAAGTGGTTTGTTGAATCGTTTATGGAGAGTATTGAATCCATAATTAATTTTCCCCTTACCTTAACGCCCGTCCTTTTTGAATTTGCATGTCTAGCCATTTTTTGCCACATTTGCCCTTCTTGCAAATGTGATCATTTTTGCAAAAGTGGTTCTGTGATCCATGTCTTAAAATCTCGAGTACACAAATGGGTGTCCCACTACCTTAAGGTCTGTCCTTTTTGAGTTTGCATCTTTAGCCACTTTTGGTCATATCGGTCGTTTGTTGCAAAATGGTTCGTTTCTGTAAAGTAATTTTGGGCCACGATTATTGGGAGTTTGAAGTCGTATAAATATTAGTGGGGTATTTTCATGCCTTGGAGGTCCTTTTTCGAGTTTGCACTAATAGCCACCCTTGGCCATGTAGGTCATTTTGCAAAAATAGCCCAATCATGCCTTGCATGTGTCTAATAGGAGGTGTTGTGGAGTTGCATAGTGTCTTGAGTCACTAGCTCTATTTAGTCTTCTTCTTCTCATTCAGGTATGGATTCATTTACCAGAGTTTGAGTATGACAGACACCCAGGACCATCCAGTCAGGATCACTGCATTGAGGAGCTGCTTAAGGAGCCTTTTATGCTTTGAGTCTGTTTTTATGTTTGACTTTGTAGTCTTGTCCAGTAGTATTGCGTCTTTTAGGTGATGTCAGAATCTATCATATTCTAGTTGAGTTTGGCGAGTCTTTTGTTGTCATACTTACTGTTTTGTATTTGAAAAACCAAAAAAAATTATAAATGAAAAATCTAAAGAGATTCTTGTTTTTTAGTTTATTCTGTCCATTACTTTTCCAGAACTATGCTTGGTCTGATTCATGTGGAATATTATACGTACGCAATCTACATCAGGTTCGATCGAATTATTTTTAGAATTTAAAAAGAAGAAGAAGATGAGATTGTGGGATGTGAGAAGCTAGAGGAAAGAAAAGAGTGATAATCAGAAAGAAAAGAAGAGGAAAGAAAATGAGCAAACTAAGAAGTGTTAAAGAGAAAAAAATAAGAGAAAAAGGGCTAGGAGAGTAAAATTGGGATGATGCCAAGATGACCTTCGTACCCTCGAAGTTATTTTAGAACCAATAATTGTTGCTAGGTGCATTGCACGTAATGTGATATTTCTATCTGATAAATGCCCTAACGTTAATATATTGGCTTTGTTTTGCTCCTATTTGGTACTTTCATGTTATCATAACAGAAGGTGGATAGTTTGTGGCATTCTAACGAGTCATCCGTACAACATAAGGTCAAAGAGCAAGGTACCCATGGCTAGCAAAGACTTGGACAAAGGTGTTGTTGATCCGTCTAAGAAGATTGTTGAATCAGAATCTGAGTTGAAAGAAGAGGTCCTAAGGTTGAAAGGACAGATGACCGAAATATACCAAGCCTGGATTAGTGGGCATCCTCCACCATTATTTCCCACTAACTACATTGAAAGCCTCGTCACCATTCCGTCACTATCACAAATCCAGATTCCCAATGCTACTGATATCTCCCCACAACCTTTTCACACTCCACTCGCCAAAACCACCTCATATCCCACTCCTTTGTCCACTCATTTTTTTGTAGCTCCTCCACCGACTACTCTTCCTCGATCCTCTAGCGAGCTTGTGTTCAAAGTCATTGATGCCCAACACTATGCTCCAGAACCAACTTTCAAGGTCTCGGATCCATACTCTTACGCTGCTCATTTTGAGCCTCCAGGTGAAACCGAAAATCCTGCTAAGACAGTAGAGCAAGATGAGATATCCAGGAAGATGAAAATCTTAGAGCAGTCTTTAAGAAACATGCAAGGGATAGGGAGCCAGGTGAGCGTGTCTTACAAAGACTTGTGCTTGTTTTCTGACGTCCAACTGACTGCTGGGTTTAAGATGCCAAAGTTTGATTTATATGACGGACATGGAGATCTCGTGGCCCACTTGAAAGGCTAATGCAGTAATATGAGAGGCGCCGATAGGAAGGACAAATTATTGATGACGTATTTCAGTCAGAGTCTGAGTGGGGCAGTTCTAGAGTGGTACACCCGCCAAGACATTAGCAGGTGGTACACATGAGATGATATGGCTCAGGCCTTTGCCCGGCACTTTCAGTACAATATAGAAATTGTCCCGGATCACATGTCCCTCACCAAGATGGAAAAGAATCATAATGAAAACTTTAGGGAATACAGGCTCAGATGGAGAGAGCAAGCTGCCCGAGTCAATCTCCCGATGGAAGAAAACAATATGGTCGAGTACTTTCTTCAAGCTCAAGAGACTACTTTGGGCATTTGATCTAGGATGTGGGTAAGTATTATAATGATGTGGTAAAAATGGGAGAAATGGTAGAAGATGGGCTGAAGTCAAGCAAGACCATTAGCTATTCTGTTTTAAAATCCATAACACAAGCAATTCAGAACGACACAGGAAGCTTGTTGGGTCAGAAGGAACATGATGATATTTCCATGATTGTCTCAAGATCACAACATGGCCCAACGGGTCCGCCTCACCAATATAATTAGCCTCGACCCCGACCCCAACCCCAAACCTATCCCCGAGCTCCACATAATCCACCTCAGTATTATTCTCCGAACAACGTCCGGTCATCTGTCCAACCACTGGGTCACTCCTTATGGCGAGTGCCAGCACCGCATAATACATTCTTGCCTTCACAACATTTTTGAGCATCCAACAATCCTAGAAAACAGGGGCATGGAGGGGAACAAAGGCAAAGAAATAGTTTCACGCCAATCGAAGAATCCTACACAAGCTTGTTTGAAAAGTTAAAACATGTTGGCCTAATTGAGCCGCTCCTCAGCTATACTCCGGACCCATGTTCAAAAGTTTTGATCCTGCTGTACAGTGCATGTACCACTCTAATGTCCAAGGGCATAACATTGAAGATTGTCGTGCTTTGAAAATGGAGATAGAAAGAATGATTCAAGAAGGGATAATTGTGATCTAGGGCAGTGACACCCAGAATATCGCGCAGAATCCTTTACCTGCACATGATGATGCACACTTTGTGGGGATGATGCATGGTGATAGGAAGTATGAGAACCCTCTCGGGAACTTGCTGACTAAAGTTAATGATTTTGAAATTGGAGAAGGCCATGGTGATTCTGATGAGCAAATTTGTGGCTAAATTTCAAGCTTAGCAATTGAAAGGTCATTCTCTCCTCACTAGAAAGGAATCTTGGTAGCTTGTTTTGATATTTTTCTATTATCTGGGTCATTTCAGGGTTGTGATCCAAATTTTATTTGTTTTATTGAGTCAAACCCTTATATCCCTCTATTTGTGTGAGTCTTGTCTGTCTGTTCTGTAGCTATTTTCATTATCCGGGTTATGTTAGGGTTGTAACTCGGATTTTAGGTTGTTTGTCTTGTAGTTAAACCCTTCCATCCTTTACTCAATGAAATACAGTTTGTCGTTTTGTGTGATTTTGCTTAGTTCTCTTCACGCCAGTTCTAGTGACATGACATGCATGCAGAGTTTTTAGCCAGATCTTGAAAGCTAATCTGATCATGGAATAATGAAATATAGTTTGAATATGATAAAAAGATGCATTTGAGGAAACAAGTAAAGATTCACGCATTCTAAGATAACCTGAAGCTTAAATTGAGTGAAAATGAGGCAGTTAGTCTGGGAAATCAAGAGGTTGATAAGAGCATACAATAAGGAAATATCTCTCAAGCAGTTTGAGGTCGATCAGTCAGTGTTGAAATACATCCTTCCACATAAGGGTGTAATATGGGCCGGGCTCGGGCCATAATGAGCTTCGTGGGCCGATCCTAGGTGGGTCTAGGCTTCGTGGGTCGATCCTAAGTGGTCCCGGGCTTCGTGAGTTTTTTTGTAGGAACCGGCCCGGGATCGGGACCACTTATTAATGGTCCCGAGCTAAGTGGGCCAGTCCCGGGCCTATGTGGGCCTAAGTAAGCCGGGCGTTTATAAAAAAAAAAAAATTATCTAAGGTNGTGCTAATACCATCATTGAGAAGAAAAAGAAACTAATCAAGACGTTCCAAAATACAAGTTACATATTAATTTACATGGTATCTCTTACAAATTTCATAAATCCTTCAAGGTCAGGAGAAATTTCCGTTGGTGGTGGCGGAAAAGAAGCTTGGTCATCACCGCTTTTGGGCGAAGCAGCATCCTCCGCAAGTTCAGCTAGCATTTCTTCGTAAGCTTCGTCTACCTATGGTTGTGATTAAGCAAGTCCAAAATTTCTTCGTTTCGAACGGATCCTATCTCTGAAAAGTACTGATTTTTTCAAGCTCTCCCTTATAGACACTCTATAATCACCGAGTTGAAATCTTGCTTGACTGAAAGCGCTCTCCGATGCCACTGTCGAAGCTTGAATAGTTAAAATGTCGCGAGCCATCCTTGAAAGAATCGGAAAGTATTTTTCTTTGTCCTTCCACCATTTCAAAATATTAAAGGAGCCGTCAGAATTCACTTCCTCAATTTCCTGTGAAAAATAAACTTCAAGCTCATTTAATTGTGAATCACTAGTACTAGAACCTTGAGAACCCCTGAACCCCGCCCAAGCACTAAGTGCTCTTACTCCCGCAGTTCTTTTAGATGATTGAGAACTAAAAGAAGTAGGAGTTGGAACATTTGGTCTAGTATGATCTAATGCAATTTTATAAGCACTATAAATAGTTTGAGCATTTATTTTAATTAAGTCTATTGCTTCCGGAAGTGTAGACAACTCCTCATATTCAAGTGCTAAACCATTATAAACAGTTTCATACCAAAATTGAAGACCTCCAAATTTCATAGTAGGATTTAATACGGCAACAACACCATAAATAAGGGAAATAGGGAAAAAATATTTTTTAAACTTTTTTCTCATAGAATTAATAGCAAGTTGATAAATTACCCCACTCTCTGAAAAATGAGGAAACAAATTTGCAAGTTCTGCGACATTAACTAAACAGTTAGAAATAGTAGGATAATATTGCCCAGAAAATTTATTTTTAGAAATATGAAATTTTTCTAAAACATCTACAAGCATTTTAACATTAGCCCAATCCGTATTTGTAAGGTTCTCATCATCATTACTTACATGAGCATTAAACGTTGAGTTTATGGGATTTCTATATTCATATGCAACAACTAAACTTTCATACATGCAATTCCATCTAGTTAGACAATGTTTAGGAACCTTTCTTTCTCTTAGAACAAATTCATCACATCTTTTAAAATATTCTCTAAGTATACTTCTACGATTTGAATAAAAAGGTCAGTTAAGAGCCATTATAACCTTTTCAATTTCAACATATAAAATTCTCATACTATCACCAACAATTAAATGGTAAATATGACAAATACATCTGACATGAATTTTTTTACTAAATGCAGGATTTAGTGTAGTGGTAAGTAAGGCTATAGCATTAGTATTACTAGAAGTATTATCCATTGATACTGACATTATTTTATCACTAATACAAAAATATCTACAAATATCTGTAACCGTGCTAGAAATAAACTGCCATGTGTGAAGTGAATTAATTATTCTATAAGCAATAATGGGCTTTTGCATATTCAATCCTCATCAATCCAATGACTGGTAACAGTAAGAAAATCATAGTCATTATCACTTATACCAATATCAGTAGTAATAGCAACGACAATATATATGAGTAAACAAATAGCGCAAATATTGTTCATTTACATGTTTATATTTATAAATATCGCTCTTTACAGTTGTGCAAGGCCATCCTTTATAAGTAGGATTAAAAAAAATTCTAATATAATGCACAAAGTGAGGGTTAGAAGGAAAATTATAGGGTAAGCACATAACATTAACCATTTTTGCCAATTCTTCACGATTTTTTCTTGGATCATAATATAAAATACCACCGATAACATCGTTAATTCCCGGTTAAAATTGATTTGACCCGGTACTAAGGTCAGCATGATTAGGTACACTTGTCCCCTCGGCCAAAGCTTTCATTTGAAGATATTTGACTTTATCTTTAGGGTGTATCATTATGTGTCTAGACAAACTTCTCACCCCCCCCCCGACCTCCAACATATTTAAAATCTAACTCTTTACCACAAGTTTTACACTTAGCCTTATTTTTTTCTCTTAGTTGAATAAAAAATGGTTAAACAACAAATGTTTTGCTCCGTTTAGAAGGTTGTCTAGAAAAAGTAGGGGTAGTAACAGGAGGTTCAGACGGGGAATCATTTGGATTATTATTAGTTGGGTTAACTTCAGCAACATGACTAGTGGGTGTATCGTCATCCGGTTGCATTTCATCAAAATCTATTTCTTCATCATCATTTTCCTCATCATTTTCATCAATAATTGGATTACCATAAAGATCATTCATATATTTATGGTTTAATTGTTTACCTGGTGCAATATCATGATAAAATTGACTATTGGTAAATTGTAATAAAGTATTATCACTATCAATAATAGCAGGTGTAGGACGGGTAACAGGTTTGGGTCGGGGAGCCAGAAAAAGTGGAGGAGGAACAGCTTGGCCACTAGATTCACCAATCTTGGATTTTCCATTACTTTTACTAAACATTTTCTTTAAAGAATATGCCATCTTAATTATAGTTATACAAAGTAAAACAAACAAAACTATAATATTAAAACTTAAGAGTTGGAACGAGTTTACTGAATTGACGAACAACTTGTTGAAAATTAATTATCGTTGAAGACTTGAATACTTCAATTCACCAACTTCATAATTTTTCACAAATTGTAATAATAAAGTAAGCAATTATAGAAGAAAATTAGAGAGAGATTGAGAGAAATTGATGATTTTGTGAGAAAAATGAAAGAATGAGGGAGTATTTATAATTAAAAATAGAGAAAAAGATATAATTATAAAAAGTTTGGGGTTAAAATAAAGTTGGGAGGTTAAATGGCTATTTTATAAATAGCCAATGGCTATTTTGGCAGGTAAAACGGCCATATGTTAAATGTCATAATGGCTAGAATTGGGCAGAAATGCCATAAATGCCGGAGAGGCCCGTTTAGGACCTTGAACCAGCCCACTTCCCAGTCGGTCCCGGTCTCACGGGCCTCACCTATGGGACCGTCCCACTACCTAACCCACCCTCACCCGGTCCCAGCCCTATCCGATTAGGATCGTTTAGGCCCACCACCCATGTGGGCTTGCGGTCTTGGGCCGGCCCGATCCTAATCGGCCCACTTTCCAGGCCTACTTCCATATCAAGATAAGGTTGGGTCAAGTCTGCTTCGAACTGGCAAGGGTCATTCATTGGGATAAAGGTATTGCCTATTGGCACTTTTTGTTTGTGTTGATGCCATCAATAGATACTATGTGTGATTTCTTTGTTTATCTTCAATTGCATGTTTGTACTTGGCATTTTTAAATTTTGGTATGACGAATGCATTTTATCCTGCTACCCTAAACACTTTTATCTTTTGCTACCCCTTTTGATCCTTAGTTTGTTTTCTTTAATACCCCTCTTTTGGAATACAAAATAGAGTTTTTTTTAAATAAAAAAAAATAGAGAGAAAAGAAAAAAGATTTAATAGAAAAGAAAAAAAAAAGAAAGAGAGAAAAAATGGGAAAAACAAAATGAATTGTACTTTTGAACTACGTTCGACATGATTCCTTTTAAGGATACGTAGGCAGCCTTACGCTGAGGTTCGGTCCCATTAAAATAAAAATTCAAAATTCCTCAAACTCAAAGAAACTGAGCAGAAGTTTTAGTTTTGCAAAAAGTCTGATTCCAAAAGTTATATAACCCTTCCATGTTAAGTCATTTTGAGACTTCATACCACCTTTTCTTTCTAACCGTGTCCAAAAGCCTACACTACGGTCCAAAGAAAGACCTTCCGATCAATCTTTGAGGATGCCAAGTCAAGAGAGATAGAAGTATGATTTACATCATGGGTAAAACTTAGTTCATGGGCACAAGGAAAATGAATAAAATGAGAGAATCTTATTGGTGAAAACCCTCACGGGTACCATAAGGCAATGGTGAGCTGAGAGAAAATTTAAAATGAGAGTCTTATTGATGAAAACCCTCGTGGGAACCGTAAGGAGACAGTGAGTTGAGAGATGAACAAATGAGAGAGGCTTGTTGGTGAAAACCCTTTGGGGCACTACAAGTCGAATGAGGTTCGTGACTTTACAGAGAAATTGGATCATTCGAAGCTCGGTTTTGAAGTATGAAGACATGAGATGAACTGAAAATGTGATTGGTTGGATGAATTAGGTAGATCAATCTGAAATGCATGTCATGATCATCGAAACCAGTTGCCTTACTCAGATTGTAACGACCCGACCGGTCGTTTTGAGCTCTAGCGTGTTGTTTGGGGGGTTAAGGCCATAAGTAGCTTCTTTTAAGGTATTATGACTTGTAGGCGTGGTCGGAACTGAATTTCGAACAGTTCGGAGTCGAATTGGAAAGAAAGTTCTCATTTCGGAAGTCTTAAGTTGGAAGATTGACTAACATTGGATTTTTGAGTAACGACCCAAGAATCAGGATTTGAAGGTTCCAGCAGGTCCGTATGATGATTTCGGACTTAAGCGTATGTTCGGAGAGGGTTTCGGATGACCCGGGAGTGTTTCGGCGCATATTGTGGAAGTTAGTATTTTGGAAGAAATTTCATAAGCCAGGGTTGAAGTGCATTTCAGTGTTATTGATGTGTGTTTGGGATTCCGAGTCTGGGAATAGCTCCGTATGGTGATTTTGGTGTTAGGAGCACGATCGGAAGTGAAATCGGAGGTCCGTAGGCCATTTAAGAGTCATTTGGCTAAAGTTAGAAATTTGAAGTTTTAAGAAGTCAGACCGGAAGTGAAAATTTTGATATCGGAGTCGTACCGATTCTGGAAGTTGTGGTAGGTCCGTAATTTTGAATGTGACTTGTGTGACAAATTTGGGGTCAATCAGACGTGATTTGATAGGTTTCGGCATCGAATGTAGAAGTTGGAAAGTTCAAAGTTCATAAAGATTGAATTGAGTTGCGATCCATTGTTTCGATGTTATTTGATGTGATTTGAGGCCTCGAGCAGGTCCGCATTATGTTTTGGGACTGGTTGGTGTGATTGGACGGGGTCCCGGGGGCCCCCGGTGGATTCCGGGTGGTTAACAGAATGAATTTTGAATTTGAGAAAGGCTGGTGTTGCTGGTGTCTGGTGTGACCGCACCTGCGAGGCTCTGGCCGCAGGTGCAGAGCCGCAGAAGCGAAGGTGGCTGGCTAGGACTGGGACCGCAGATGCGGTTGGCTCGCTGCAGAAGCGAGACCGCACCTGCGAATTTGTAAGCGCAGAAGCGGGAATGGGCAAGGAGCCATGGACCGCAGAAGTGGTGATGGGTCCGTACCTGCGGAATCACAGAAGCGGTCATGTGACTGCAGGTGCGAGGGATCGCTGGGCAGTGTCTTTTAAAGATGGGATTTGGCCATTTCTCTTCAGTTTTCTCTTGGTTGGGCAATTTTTGGAGACCTTCAAGTGGGGATTTTCGTCATCTATGTCAAGGTAAGTTGTTTCTACTCATTGCAAGTTAAATACAAGATTGGTATATAGATTTGGTCAAGAAAATTTGTAGAAATCTGGGGTTTTGGTGGGAAGACCTAGAATTTGTATTTTTGGATTTTGACCACGAATTTGGGCATGGAATTTAGAGAAAATTATATATTTGAGTTCGTAAAGTTATGGGTAATCCTTATCTTCGAAAAATTGCGGAATCGGGGCACGTGGGCCGGAGGGTGATTTTATCGACTTTCCGAGCAGAGTTGGGAATTTATATAAATCGAACTGATATAAGTATTAGAGTATATTTTCACTGGTTTGCCCGTTATTCGGATAGTTTTGGGCGTGGTGTGTCAATGTGAGTCGTCAGAAGGGCTTGGAGGCCGGTTATGAATCTTCGGAGCGAGGTAAGTCTCGTTTCTAACCTTGTAAGAGGGAATTGTCCCCATAGGAAAAATAATTAAATACGTGCTACTATTTGTGTGGGCTACGTACGCACGAGGTGACGGGAGTCCGTGCGTAGCTACTATCATGCTTACGTTCGGGTAGTCTAGGACCCAAAAGCATGTTTTATTTGCCATACTTGTAACTTTATTAATGAATTTGGAAATGATTAAACCTTATCGAAATTGGTAAATGAATTTCTGGAGAAGATTTAAATACTATCTCTGCGTCCATTAAAAGAGAATTTTATCACTTCCTTGGGTAATTGTTCTCCTGATAAAATGTGAATTATTGTGTGAATGTATGTATCTACGAGTACCTGAGTCGCATGTTTTTATGATTCGCAAGCAGGGTACTCTATTATTTATATATGACCATGTTGCATGATCGATTCGCGATCGGGGTAATAGATGCATCTATGGTTCGAGCCGTTCGACCCTTCGGCAGTGCACAATTTACATTTATCATTGGTTCGAGCCGTTCGACCCTCGGCATTTCTTGCGCATGATATTTGCTGAGTACTTTCTAATATTTTTAACTATTTACTGGCTGGAATTATAAATTGTCAACTGAAATGACGAAGATTTAAAGTTTATAAATGTGGAAGAAGTTGTTGTTTCATATCACTATTTGTTAATTTCCTATGATATCCATGCTTAGTGTCATCCTTGTTTATATTAAATTGACCTCTAGCAAGTGTCAAAGTCGACCTCTCGTCACTACCTCTCCGAGGTTAGGCGAGATACTTACTGAGTACATGTTGTTTTCGTACTCATACTACACTTGCTGTGCATTTTTATTGCACAGCTACATGTATATCTAGTGGCCCCGCTTGGCGTCGTGGCATGGTTGGTATGGGGACGTGGGTGAGATGCACCTCTCGAGACGACCCGCAGCCGGCAGAGTCTCCCTCAAATGTATTGTATTGTACTTTTATTTATTTGTCCAATTTGTATTCCGGACAAATATTGTATCACATATATACTTCCTAAAAATTTTGCTCATGCACTTGTGGCACCGGGTTCTGGGATGATTTTGTAATGTATTTGCTATTTGAGGTGCTAAAACCTTCTAAATCACTCAGTAAATTTTTATCGATTTTCATGCAATTAAACAAAAAATAACGATTTCAAAATAATAAAATCGGAACTTAATTAACTAATGAGTTTTGGCTTTCCTGACTGTGGTGTCCAGCGCCATCACGACCTTAATGAATTTTGGGTCGTGACACAGATAAGTCTCTTTTTCGTTCTTTTTCAAATAGTCATCTTTGTTCAAAATTTCCCTTTTATTCCTAATTGTCAAAGTCATTTAGCTTTGTTTCTTTGGGGTCCATTTTTCGAGTCTCTTTCAAATTAGTCTTTGTTAAACACGCAATAAAGGATTTCAAAGCCTACTACCAGCTTTTGATTGCACAAGGTAAAGTTAGGCCAAGCACATCGCAAGTGACATGATTCAGAAGGAGAAATATGGTGATAACTGAAGTTTAGATAATCAAGTGATTCTTGAATGTTGAGAAAATGCAAAGGCTCAACAATTGTCAGAATGAAAACATAATGCAACAAGTGAGTGTAAGGGATTCAGGTCATTTAGGAGTTTTTGTGGTCAAGGTTCGATCAGAAGGTCAAACAATTCTTTGTTAGCCCGAAGCAGCTAATCAGAAAGAAGCATGACAGTGGAAGAAGAGGACACCTCCAATAACGATGCCACAAACTAACCACCACATTTTCAAATTAACAAGATTTCATTTGTTTGAAACAGGGGCAAGAAAATTTGTTCGATCTGCAGGGACCCTCCATGAGGAAAGTATGGTTCAGGGGCAAGAAATTTTGTTCTTTCTGTAGGGATCCTCCAGGAAGAGAGCATGGCTCAGGTAAGTTCATTTTAAGTTCTCAGGTCCCTCATAGATAATGATATTAGTTTTCAAGTTCTCTGGACCCTCCTAGATAATGGGATTAGTTTTCAAGTTCTTAGGACCCTCCTGGATAATGGGATTTAGGTTTTAAGTTTTTAGGACCCTCCTGGAAAATGGGATTAGGTTTTAAGTTTTCAGGACCCTCCTGGATAATGGGATTTGATTTTAAGCTTTCAGGACCCTCCTGGAAAATAGGATTCAACTAACACTCACAAATGTTCCTGGTACAAATTGGGGCAGAAAATTTTCTTTGTTTTGTCTATTTTGTTGTGATTGTAGGCACCATCTAGAGAACAAGGGAGTTCATTCCAAAGAGATGTTTTAGACGTCAATACCACACAATATTATAAGTTAATTGTGCAGTACCCAATTTTTGAGTGTTGTCTAATAAGAAGAACCTGGTTCTTCTTGGTGTACTACTTACTACTATTTGCGGAATATTAAAGCAGTAAAGTAAAGACACAGATATTTTACGTGAAAAACACCTGGCTCAAAAGGTGAAACAACCACGACCTACTCCCCAGTAGGATTTTCTCAAACACTTCACTAAAAACTCTGAGCCAAACGGACTTACAAAATAAACTCTTTTGTAATCCTAGGACTAACTCTAATCCTCTTTGTATCAACTAGCCTCTAGCTAATTTCTACAGACTTCAAGCTAACTCTAACTTGAACAATGTGTACCTATTACAATTGCTTCTATTAAAGCTGAAAAGATACAATGTTAAAACTCCTACTATAACCAATTAGACTCACTGATAAATAGATGGAACTGTTTCTTCTAGTTGAACTGTAGCCTTTGCACAATACTTCTACTTGCAAATATCTGTTAATTTTGCTTTCAGAACTTGATTCAATTTAGTCTTTGTGCGTCGATCAATTTCAGCAGTAATACTTTATAGAGTCAGTTGTTGAGTCCATAGTTTATTTCTGATCCAACTGTACTTGAGTAAACGAGTTCAAATATAACTCAACTTCCTTCCTTTATTTCTGTCCTAGCTGAATTCAACTTTTGTCATCTTCATCAGTTTGCTATCTTTTCGTATTAGGAGACATCCTCTTAGTTCTTTGATACTCAGCAATCACTGATATCTCCTATGCTTGTACAATTCTTATGCCAACTGCTCCCATTCAGTGTGTATGCTTTGATGGACCTGGTTCAACTTGTCATCATTTGTCAATCTTCAAAACCCATTCAGTGACATGGGCCAAATTCCCTCTTTTTGATGATGACAAACTTTGTGCTTTTATCCTGTATACACTTCAAACACTTTGTATATTTTTAAGCATTAACCATTGAGAAACAGGTTCATTAGATTATAAATATCACTTTTGAAAATTTTGAAACATACAACACATCTTCCCCTTTTTGGCATCATCGAAAAGTTGCAAAATGATACTTACCAGTTTTTAATTCTTACTCATGGCCAATTTAGGCAACTGCAAGTGCAAACATGATTAATCAACCCAAGAAACTAATCATTTAAGCTAAATAAGAAATTGAGACATTTTTCAAAACACAAGCTTTCAGTGATTAACAGTGATGATCAGCACCAAAACAGATTAAAATCAAAACAGCCAAACCATGAGAAAAACAGAATAAAAACTGAAACAAAAACTAGACATTGTCCCGAAATGGGAACTTGATTGGTTTAGAGGGGGTAGCACTGGACATTCCTAAGGCTGGGAGGGTGCAGATGAGGCTGGGTTTTTGATTTGTAGAAGGGACAGCATTTGGTGTAAAACACCTTCATTTTTCTCCTTCTCCTTTGCTAACTCAGCTTTGAGAGCATCACGCTCAGCTTCCATCTCAACTAAGCGAGACTTCAATCGAAGGGTCTCCATATCCTTTAACTCGCTTTCCTGCACCAGAGTACGGACCTTGTTTTTGACTGGTTGCTTCCGAGATGAACCGGGTTCATCTGTCGGGGAATTGACAGTATAATCACAAGACAGCAGAGTGTCTTTCCCAAAGAAATCCTTAGCAGTAGCCATCTCAGACTTCTTTGTAGGAACTCCAAAATGAGCAAGAACTGAAGTCAGAATAAAGCCATAAGGGATCGCATGGGCTTTCGTTCCATTCACCACTCTGTCCAAGAGTTGGATGATAAAAGCTGGCCAATTGATATGCTTGCCTCTGTACAAACACTCCATGAGGGTTAAATCTATATAGTTAGCAATGTGTCTTCGTTCTTGTCTGGGTAGCAGAAATTTGATCACAAATTCAAAGAACAACTTGTGCTCAGGCTTCATCTCACTCTTGTACACAGCCCTGGGTTCAAGCTCCTTCTCATTGTCGCAGAAGAATCTGGTGATATTGAGAGCTGAGGCCATTCCATCTAAACAAGGACATATCTGCCTCGTGTAGTCTTCATAACCCTCTGCTGGAACTAGAATGACTCCCAGTTCTTGAGCATCAAAGGAGACTTCAACTTCCTTGACAAATGAGGTGACCCTGCCTCCAATGACTGTGGCATTCCCCATGAACTCCACAACTTTATTTCTGACCAGCCTGCCTTCCATGCGAAGAACCATGTCCTTCCAACCCTGCGCTGCCAGAATATCCAGTAAATACCTCATTCCAGGCTCCTCCAAATCCTTCAACAACTTTCCCGTCAAGATCTTTCTCTTGCCAAACATGGCAAATCTGTCAGTAGACACTTCTCCAACCTCTTTCTCTTCCTCTCCACTCCATTCTGGATCATCATCCCTCTCAACAATCTGTACTTTCTTCACCTTCTCTATCTTAGACCTTGTCCTCGAAGCAGTACTCCCGGTGGTGATGGACACAGTAGCTGACTTCTTTGAAGAAGTCTTAGCCTTTTTGGTCTTGGTGTCTTGATAACCACTCGAGCAGCCTCCTCTTCTTGTTGGACCAGGTCCAACAACTCTTCATCGTCAACAATAGCTTCAACAGGCTCCCCTACCTTTGCTTTCCCCTTCTCTGCCTTCTTTCTTTTGCTCTCTTGCAGAGATTTTTCCAACTTCTCCTCCTCTTCTCGTACATTATTTCTCGTAGCACGTACCCTAAGGACAGGTACACCAACAGAATCAGCAGTCTTCCTTTTCTTTGAAGGAACTGAGGCTTTAGACTTTTTGGACTTTGGAGTCCTTCTCTTCTTGGGGTTGTATGAGTCCCCCAGTTTCTTCAGTCTTTCAGCCAAAGTTTCTTCCCCAGAAGAAACATGTTCATCTTTCCTTTATTAACTTCTCCAACCCAGCAGAAGCTTCCTCAACTTCAGTAGTTCCCCTTAAAACCATGACATCTTCTTCTAGATTTCCAAGAATGGGACCACAAATTGCAAGCGTGGAACCATCCTCCCTGAATCCCCTCACATCTACTTCTCCCTCGTTCTCAAGATTTTTCTCTTTCCCAAGTTTTCTTTGCCTTCTTGGCACATCCACATCCACCACAGACCCCACCAACATAAATCGATTTTCAGTAGAATTTAAATCAGAGGTAACTTCAGTATTACCTTTCTCAGCACTGGATGAACCAGGTGCTTCGTCTTCATTGGATGATTTGAATGAATCATTGGATGATTCTGGTTTGGAGCCTTCCTCAGCATGTAACAATTCTTCCAAGAATTTCTCTTGAACCAGAAGCCACAGATTTGCGTGCAAGAACTTAACACGATGGGTTTTGGGGGCTGGGGTAGGGTTTGGTGTCAGTTCAGGGATTGTAGAGTGTTCTGGGGTTGATGCTTTTTCAGGAGACTCGGAACTATATACTGAGGGAGAGTTTGAGTCGGATTCATAGTTTCCCCCATCATAATCTTTGTTTGGGGATGAGTCAGAAGAAGTTGGTAGAGGAGACGACATGATTTTATTTTGTTAGAGAGAGAAGAAAATAAAAGACGGTAGGGATTTTGAGTTGATTAAGTTGAACAAGGTTCGACTGTTGCTTTATGCACAATGGGTAATGATGGCCTATTTATAACTTGTGGTTGGGGAGATTACAACAGAAGTGTATTAACCCAAGTAGGATACTAATCGATTAAGGACTGTCAGTGATTGGAATTGATTAGATAGTTGCTTTCCCTCTAAAACTAGGCTTAATTAATTGAGACGGGACTTCTTGGAACTGGTTCATTATTTGGGTAAGTATGAGAATATGAATTTGAACCATAAATGGATAGAGTCCTGCTCATGTATGACTGTACTTGAATTAATACATGTATGGAGATGAGAATGTACCTTGTCCGTCATGTAAACCAGCATGGATGAACCAGGTTCATCCTGTTAAAAATCTTTATTTTGCCTCAATTCACAAAGATAGAGAAACATCATTACTAACTAGGGAATCATATTAATACATGGCAGAAGAGTATGGCAATAAATACATAGTACTGAGCAATGATTAATCTGATTAAATACTTAATTAACATTTTCAAGCCAAAGAAAACTTCCCTTTTTTTCAATTTTTGTTTTTCAATTAGGTGATCTTAATCATCCCTAATTCAAGCATGTTTCTCTCATAATGCTCCCTACTCAATGCTTTGGTAAATATATCAGCAGTTTGACGATCAGTAGCACAGAATTCGATTGAGATCATTCCCTTTTCATAGTTATCCCTCAGGAAATGGTGCCTAACATCTATGTGCTTAGTTCTCTTGTGATGAACCGGGTTCTTAGTCATACTAATTGCACTAGTGTTATCACAGTAAATAGGAATGCATCCCACATCTATACCAAAGTCCAGGAGTTTGCTTGATCCATAGCAACTGGGCACAGCAAGAGGCTGCAGCCACATATTCAGCCTCAGCAGTAGACAAGGCTACTGAATTTTGTTCTTGGTGGCCCAAGAGACAAGGCAGGAGCCCAAAAAGTGAGCCATGCCTGAAGTAATTTTCCTGTCAACCAGGAAACCTGCATAATCAGCATCAGCATATCCTACAAGGTCAAAATTACTACCTTTAGGATATCAAAGGCACAGATCAATGGTGCCTTTCAGATATCTTAAAATTCTTTTTACTGCAGTGAGGTGGGACTCCTTTATATTGGCTTGAAACCTAGCACATAGTCTCACACTGAACACAATATCAGGTCTACTTGCAGTAAGATAGAGTTGAGACCCAATCATCCCTCTGTATGTCTTCTGATCAACGGATGAACCGGGTTCATCCACATCCAATTTTATAGCTGTGGTTATTGGGGTATCTATCTCCTTTGAATCCTCCGTTTTGAATTTCTTGAGGAGTTCTTTCACATACTTCTGTTGATGTATCATTGTGCCATGTGGAGTTTGTTTGATTTGCAAACCTAAGAAGAAGGTTAGCTCTCCCATCATACTCATTTCAAACTCACTCCCCATTAATGTAGCAAATTCCTTGCTAAGCTTTTCAATAGTTTCCCCAAATATGATATGATCAACATATATTTGCACAATCAGAAGATCTTTTCCCTTTTCCTTTAGGAACAAAGTACTGTCTATTTTGCCTCATTTGTACCCATGTTCTAGCAGGAATTTGACAATCTCTCGTACCAAGATCTAGGCGTTTGCTTGAGACCATAGAGAGCCTTGACAAGTTTATATACATGAACAGGTGACTCTTTGCTTTCAAAACTAGGAGGCTGTTTTACAAATACATCTTCCTTCAAACAGCCATTAAGAAAGGCACTCTTTACATCCATCTGATGAAGAATGAATTCCATGTGTGCAGTAAATGCTATAAGAAGTCTGATTGCCTACAATCTTGCCACAGGAGCAAAGGTCTCAAGAGTTCTGTTTTTTCTTTCAACAACCCCATTTTGTTGTGGGGTTCTAAGAGCAAAAAAATTGTGACTGACACCATGTTCATCACAGAACTCAGCAAACTTGGTATTCTCAAACTCAGTACCATGGTCAGATCTTATTGATGCCAGTTGATGTCCCAATTGATTTTGAGCTTTCTTAACAAATGAGGAGAACATATCAAATGCTTCATCCTTAGATGAAAGGAATAAGGTCCAAGTGAACCTTGAAAAATCATCAACTAGCACCATCACATATCTCTTACCACCTCTACTTAAAGTTCTCATAGGACCGCATAGATCCATATGAACCAGTTCCAACGTCCTGGTGGTACTGACCATTTTCTTACTTTTGAAAGAGGACCTTACCTGCTTCCCCTTGGCACATGCCTCACAAACTTTGTCTTCCTTGAACTTAATGTTAGGAAGTCCTACCACTAAGTCCTTAGAGACTAGTTTGTTAAGTTGAGTTAGACTTGCATGACCAAGTCGTTTGTGCCACAGGAGGGGATCACTGTCTAACACACTTAGACAAGTGAGTTCATTTTCAGACAGTGTGGAAAAATCTATGACATAGATGTTATTCATTCTTTTTCCCTGCAAAACGATCTTGTCAGTAAGCAGGTTAATCACAAAACATTTTGTGGAAGTAAAAGCAACTAGGTTACCTCTGTCACATAGTTTTGATACACTGATCAGACTATATTTCAAGCCATCTATTAGATACACTTGTTCAATAGATCGTGTATCATCCTAACCTACCTTACCAACCCCAATTATTTCACCTTTCTTTCCGTTTCCAAAGGACATTTCCTCCTTTGAGACTTTCAAGTGAAAGGAATTGTTCTATGTTCTCAGTCATATGCTTTGAGCAGCCACTATCCAAGTACCAAATCTGGTTGCCTCCTCTCACTTGAACCTACAAAAGGAATCAAAGGTTAGTCTTAAGAACCCAAACTAGTTTGGGTCCTTTTCTATGAGAGAATGCATGAATCAAATTTTTTCTGTCCCAATTTGGCAGCCAGTTTATCTCTTTTACAAACGTCTCATTTTTTCGACTGGCCTGTTCTTTTGCAGTACACTCATATTTGTAGTGTCCAGTCTTAC
>MDKI01196584.1:0-104954 GCA_005239505.1 Nicotiana paniculata | reverse complement strand
GGGCAGTCATGTAGCAGGTTCAAGAGCACACTGCTCCAGTTATAAAACACCAAAGAAGCCATGTATGACGACCCCTCTTCTTTTTATTTCACTCATTAATAATAAAAAAAAAAAAGAAACGGACTCCTTCAAAAGTTTTCAGATCTGGTCGCTGATGCGTATGTTTTTGCAAGAATTGTTCGCTAATATAGCTTTGGAAGTTAACGATCGAGCTAAGGAGATAATACTCAGCAGTGAGGATGCTATTACGGCTGCAGAGGATCGGGCTGAAGGACCGACATGCTACTGCTATGTGTTTGCTAATTATTTTTTTCTGTTGTTGTTTTCTTGTGACTGATTACACAAAATCAGATTTTGTTGGTTTTCTTTTAGTAAAATTTCAGCGAGTTTTCTGATTTGGGGTCCGGCCGAGATCAGCGGCATAATTTCTGATCCGGTTAGTGGCGAGCATCAAGATTTTCTCGAAATTCCTCTATAAATACCGAAAATCTACTCCCCGTGAGCTTAAGTAGGCTGCTGATTTTGTTGTTCTTGTTGTTATAAATTGCTGGAGCTTCATCCGTCATTTATTGGCCTTTATTTGGTCCAACTCTCTTTTCTTGATCAGATTTAAGATCTGGTTGGATCCAACATTTCCGGCAGCTTGTGTATTTTCCGACGAGTTTGGAGATCGGTCGAGTTCCCCACGAAGTTCTTGCACAAAGTTTCTATGTAAATTCATGGAGTTTTGTCAATGCAAAATATTGTGTTGCACCAAAGGTTCGATCACTTATTTTTTGTAAACTTTGCTTCCGTTAAATTGAAATGTGAATTCTAATTTATGATTCTAATCCACGCCTGAATATTTGATAAAGTTGCCTCATGTACATAATCTGTTTAGTTGCTTTTGATCAAATGGAAATAAAATCGCATATGACTTGAATAAAGTATAGTTGGTGTGCTTTTGAAGTTTTATTTGAACCGTATGTTCTCACCTTTTCAACGCACAATGTTATTTTGGATGAGAGTTTAGATAAACTTGGGTTTTCATCTATCACAGTATTACAATCCATCACCTCACAACAAATCTCGAAATAGATTAAAAAATAATTCATAAACACCGTGACTATAGGTACGGTTCCCGTGACATATTCATGGTGCATAAATCCAAACTCGGGTGTGGCAACTCATGCCCCTGACGACAATTTCGAACAATAATTAAAATCAACACGTTGTAATTGCGGGTGCATTTCATGTGGCGCATTTACGATGTGTCAAAAACGACAAGTGCAAGCCATCGTGACTTGTTTCAGAATAATCCAGAAATATTAAAAGCGGCTAAAAATAAAAAGGTTAAAATGCACAATATTTTTACAATATGTAAATAATTAGATAATTAGGCCAAATATTAATAGTTAAGCGATCGTGCTTGAATCACGAAATTCGGGAGTGCCTAACACCTTCTCCCGGGTTAACATAATTCCTTACCCGGATTTCTGGTTCGCAGATATTTTTAAATAGAGTCAATTTCCTCGGTTTGGGATTTTAAAATAAAACGGTGTCCCAGAGCATCGTCAAAAATCCGGGTGGCGAATCTGAAAATTAAAATAAATCCCAAATCCGAATAATGTCACTTTAATTGGAAAAACTCCCTTATTACCCCTTTCATTAATCCGGGGGTGAAAAATGAGGTGTTCCAGTATGTCTCCGGATCAACACTCGGAGCGGGGAACCGGTTCACTAATTTCGGGCTCGAAGAAGAACCGCCGCCTCCCGAGAATGGTATCTTCCTTGGTACAGGTAAGTCGCCCAAACCGGTAGCATCCTCCGAAGTAGTTGAGTTCAGGCCATCAAAAAAGTTATTGAAAGGATCAGCTGCTCCTTGCGCCCCTTCACCGAGTTTACCCTTCAACGCCTGAGCCTCGTTGATCATAGAATCAGTAAATAAGGGAGACCCATAAATGATAATCACTCCAGGCACCTCTTTGGGTCTGTTATCTTCTCACCGAGATGTACCGGTCACATTTTCTTTTTGGAGCTCACTGGATCGGGCCAAATCGGTCTCGACCCTCTCGGGGACTTCAACACTATCTCTTCTACGACCTCCATGGATCGAGGCATATCGGAGCAGCATCTTACACGGGCAACCAGCTCACAATTTTATTCTTCCTCGAACTCGTCCCTCAACCGATTGAGTGAGTCCGATAAGAGTTCTTGGGCCCCATCTTTCTTAGGATTATGCGCCAGCCGCTTCCTCGATCTCTTCTTTTCAAAGTCGGAAGGATTCAGGGCTTTTCTTTTCCCTTTCTTTTTGACCTATTTTGGAGTAGGGGGATCATCGTATATATCATTATCAGTTGATGGAGGACTCATCTCGACGTCCTTTGGTAAACTTGCAAAATAAAAATATAACAAATCAGGGACTGATGATAAAAAGAAATGATATTAGATGTATCAGGGAAAAACTCTTACCATAATCGTGGACCTCACATCGTCCCTTCGAGAGGTCACACCATAAGCACCGGAGTAAGGTATCTGTGTCACGATGCACTCGACCCACTCTTTGTGTTCGAGAACGGGGTTCTGCATTAGGGCGATGGCTGCATCACATAAGAATTGATGACAAATCAACAGAATGAATAAATAAAATTCCAAAGGCATAGCTAAACTTACATTTCATATTCCATTTATTGGGGAATGGCATATCCGCTGTTAGGATTAAGTCTAAGGTCCTCAGTCAAACAAATCTGCCTAGCCATCCCCGGTCTCGGTCCTTGTCGATACTCGAGAACAAGGTCTTGGAGGCTCGGTGTTGGAGCTTTACTAACCCTCCTCGGTAAAGTCGAGGGATGTACAAGTGTATGAGATGATCTATGGTAAATAGACATCCCTCGATCTTGCTCACAAAAAATTGGAGCAGAATAAAGATCCTCCAAAATGAAGGATGTATCTGCCCAAGCGTCACGTCATACCTTTTGCAAAAGGCTTTGATAGCTGGGTCGAGAGGGCCCATCATAAAAGGGTAAGTGTAACACTTAATAAACCCTCCACGTAGGTGGTGATTTATTATTATTCAGGGTAGGGACAACTAAAAGATTGTCTATTGAGTTGCAGTCCTCTTTAGCTTTGTCAAGGATGCTTTCCACAATCGTTCATATGTACCTCGAGACCGGTTCATATCAGCCCAGTACCATGGGCGTATTCTTGACCTTAAAGTCATCCACAGTAGGGCACCTAGTAGGGATGTATGATCTCTGAGGAATTTCTTAGTGGCAGCATGAGAAACATTTTCAGAAGGTTTGGAAGAAGAAGGAGCTTCTTTTTTAGGAACAAACTTTGACGTCTTTGCCATGTTTTCGGAGAAACATGGAGAAGCAGTTATTGGAAAATGAAGCTTTGAGGTTAACAGTTAGAAAACCAGAATGTGAAGTTGTCTTAGAAAACAAAAAAAAGTTTGAGTGTAAAGGTTCAAATAGATGATTTGAAGGGTATTTATATGTTTCTCAAATGGCGGTTCATTTCCTGAAATAGACGACCGTCAACTGACAGACATTTAAAGATTTGATATTTGAACCGATGGGATGTTTCAATATCTGTTTGTCGCTTACGACGGGTGCATCAGTGACCGTTCGTCGCTTACGTCATGGCCCATCGAGACAGGATTCAGAAGTTCATGTCATTTCTCGTCACCCTCTCTCTGAGAAACGAGGGGACTATTTGTATACGATAAAATCGGGCCCGCCTCTTGTGTGAACTGATTGTGATTGTAATGTGATAGATTAAGTTTCAACCTTGAACCCATACCAAATCGAGGTGCGAGGTTATACCGTCAAAGCTCGAGCCCCCGATATCGACAAAATCGAGATCGAGGGAAATTTGCTGAGCCGGATAATAGAAAGACAAATATCTGCAATCGAGCATAGATCACGGCAGAGATCTCGGCACGTATCAAGGATAGGCCGATTAATTATTCAATCATGAGATTTCTTACTTTATTTACAACTGTATCAAGATTAGGACTCCCTTACTATATAGAGGGGGTCTGATCGTTTGTAAAACACATCACATTTACACAAAATAAAGCAATACACTGTCTTTTTCTAGCTTTCCTTTCTTGTTATTTTTTTCTTATATCAGTTGAAGCTTCTTTTGGTTCAAGGGTGATCGATCTCGAGGGCCAAGGCTATTCAATTCGTTTGGTTTGCCTTTATTTCTTTTATCGTCAATTTCAATATTAATCTATTTTCTTAATTTGTGCCAAGTCATATCATGTATCCTTAAAATCGCGTATAAATTCAATTGTTATCCGTTTTTAGGGTAAACAAGTAGATGATTTAGTGTATAGAGTTTAACTTATAAACGAAAGATTAAATCATCGGTTCTTATAAGTATAAAGTTTGAGTTTTCTATCTAATGATGCAATTGGAGAAACCATCATGGATGAGTGTAGCACAAGATTAAATATAATTCATCTTGATTATGGGAATGGTTTAATTCCAACTTCTTGTGCTAGTACATTTTATATGTATTGAACGGACCAAGTAGAGATAAGTATTTTATACTGACTTAATAAAATAAACTCTCTAGCCATTAAATGTACTTATACTCTTAATCTTGATAAAATTATTATTAGATGTGTATATTATTACTATTTTAACTTATTAAAAGGCGAGATCCTTTCATGAGTCAATATGCCTGGTAAATTGAATAGTAATAATGTACATTTATGAAGTAATAGTTAGTTGATGGAATCCATATCTCGTTTTAGAGATTAACATCGTTATGAAAACTTATAAGTCTTCCTGCGTAAAACTGACCAGTGAATTTTATATCCGATACATGAAATAAGTTAAGCGAAAGTCTAAAAGAAATAATCAATAAATTAAATTGTTAGTAATTTAATTAATTTATTAGAATCTGAAACTTAACATGGGGAGTTAAATAATATTTAATGGATGAATTTCGAAATTAAATAAGGAGTGCAATTACAACTTTTAGTGGAATAATTCGTAATTAATTATTGTGGATATTCATATTGAAAACAAAAAATTAATTCCATAATTGGAAGCCTTGTTAATTAAATTATGTGGTCCCTACTGTGCCTAAATAATATTAAATAAAGGAATCCTTTTTCTGGTGGAAGGAAAAACCCAACAGGTTTTGGAAAAAGAGGTTTAACCCTTAAAATTTGTGCTATAAATACATAAGTCTTTTCACCTAAAGGGGGGAAGACATGGTGGCCGAAATTTCAGCCATATTTCCCTTGAAATTTCGCCCACACGAAATTGCTATTTTCGGATATTGTTTGGGTAACATAGTAGAAGATTGTGGAACGTTCAGGAATTATGATTGTGCGGATGGTGGAGATTCCATTGAGAAGTTATCGAACTGAAGGCTCACGTGATAGAATAGATTTTTTCACGCTTCGAGAGGTAACCCGTGAAACCCTGTATATGTCAGTTGTCTAGAATACATGTGATTTGATACCGAGATTGATTCTGCTGCTTATAATAATTCATCAATTGGTATCAAACCCCATTCACATCTAATTAGATAACTAGGTTTTTCATGAAATAAGAATATCGTGTTTATGTTCGTTTTTGAATTGGATATATATGTTATTTTCTAAAAAATTACACTGTTATTTTCTAAATTAAGTGGGTAAGATTTTTGAATTATTCTTGTAATCATGAGATATAGGTTTTTATTAATATTTGATTGGGATGATCTGAATTTTTGTTGTAAATCCTAGAAAAATACAAAACCCGATTTTCACAGTATTGTCGGTATTTTCGGAGGTCAACGAACTTGACGGACTCCGATTGAGCCGAGATTTAGTGCGTCAATCAAAAATGACGTCGTGAGAAAAACTAACAGTTATGCATTGAATCATGTTGTTTTCCAGCGTTTCGAGGTTGTATGAATTGTTTTTGGACGTTTTCTATTTTCTGAAAATTATCTCCTAATAATTTTAATTCATTTTTAACTCAATGGTGGTGTGGCTGACTCCCCATGGTCTCCATAATTAAATACTAGTGATTTAATGGGTTTACACTTTGGTTATTAGTAAATAGACGTGTTGTTGTATTGAATTCCAGAATAAAGGTGCAGGATTTTATTGACTAGGTCTTACAAAAAAAAACTTGATATTGTGTGATGATATAATCATTTTGTAAGAAATTAAAATACTCTGTTTGATATCCTTGATGACTAATGATATAATCATGTGAAATTATATCGATTCATGGATTGAGCATTATGATTAATAAGTAGGATCGACCAAATGGTCTATTTATTTGAGTTATTAAAATCTGCTTAATTTATTATGCGGAAATAATCCTTGATAAATATACATTAGTGATGGAGGTTCTTAACTAGAAAAAGAGTTTTATCATTCGGTACTACTGACACCAACTCCACCCATGAGAAGAGATATTGGGATTTTTCCCCAACGGGAGAAAATATAATATCTAGGGTTCTTTTGATTTTAATAAAAATTGCAAAAGGAGGTATTATATATCCTAGAAATAAGAAGAACATAATATATTCCTTGATCTCATAGTATAATTATAAGGAGAATAAAATCAATATCATCTTATTTTAATTCATAAAACTGTTGTAAACAGTTACTCCCCGAGTTTGTCTACATGCTGGTGGTCATGAATTTTACAAACCCTGATTGATCTAGAACATTTTAGGTTCATCGAAAACGATCTAGTGAGAAAGACTCACTGCTATGCAGTCAAACGTGTTGTTTTTCGGCATTTTGAGGTTGTTTAGATGGACTTTCAAGTAGTTTATTAAATTGAATTTGTCATAAATATAAAAATTTATTCTTTATGTATCGGCTATATTTTAATTAAATCTGAAACATGATGACAGTTACGCGGCGCCTTCCTGAGATTCCTTGGAAGGGCGGCGTAAGGCTAAGCAACTGATGTTAGTGTAGTTGCTATCCGGCAACCGAGGTCCCCTCCGTATGCTAGACGAGATTGTCAGTGTTGTATGGGAAAACAAATGTCAAGAGCAATTGAGAAAACAAAAATGAGAATTGAAAGAGAGCTTGATTGCATTAATGAAAGCTATTACAGAAAGGCAACGCCGGTGTCGAGAGGGAGAGACACCAGTACAGAGAATTGTTTGCTTGCTAGAAAGTTTGATTTCTTGATTCCCCCTAATAGTGCTTAAAAAATCTAAAGTTACAAGACTTGACCTAATTAAGATAGAGAAACATAATGGAATTACATGGAAAAAAACAACTCTATATTTACAATGAAAAGGACTTAGTTTTTTAAGAGGTATAAACAGGTTCGTTGTCAGCAACCTTGTCTTTGGCACCACGATCTGCACATGCGGCACTGTTGGCATCTGCCTGCGGCTGGGCACTGGCGAGGGACATCGGTAGGGAGACAGAGGCACATGCGCGCTTGTCACTTGGCGCAACCAAGATCACGAGGCCGTCCATGGTGCTAGGAGTTGGGTGGATTGCCAGGACACCACGGGGCGCGTCCAAGGGGTCATGGGGCATGGCTGGAAAGCCTCCCATGAGATTCTCCCTCACCTGAGTTGGCGATGTCCTTGACGCCTTACTTGCAAGATAATTATCAATTAGGCTCTTGTAGGATTTGAGGTTGTTTCCCCTCTCCCAAGTATTCTCCTATGCATCACAACCCTGTCATTTCACCAAGAACTCTTGGTGATCCTTCCTTGAGGCGTAAATCACCCGATCATTAAGAATAGCTTCAGCACGCCTTTACCCGATTGAATTGGGGCCTGGAATACTGGGTATTCTGAGTTAGCACCATGAAGGATCCTTCGTGTCTTCCTGAAAAAGTTTTAGAAGGCTGACATGGAAGACGAGATGGATTTTCCACCAAGCTGGGGTATCCACCCGGTATACAACTTTCCTAATGTGCCTTTCAATGGACCCCTACAAATAAGTACCGCTTTGGAATTTTTACCATCACTTTGTATCCTACTTGGTATTCAACAAAGCGACGATTTTGATCAGCATGCCTCTCCATCCGCTTTTGGGCTTTTAGCAGATAGCTTTGCACTATCTCTAAATTTCTCTTCCATTCTTTTGTGAATCTAGCAGCTCGATGAGATTTTGACATGTTTTGTGCATTCACAGTGTGTGGGAGTAGCGGTTGATGCACGGTAACAATTTCAAAAGCGCTTTTGTTTGTACTAGAGTTGTTTTGTGAATTGAAACGCATTTGAGCAACATCCAAAAGTTTCACCCAATTCTTCTATGATCCGGCTACAAAGTGGCGGAGATATTCCTCCAACATACCATTGAACTGCTCCGTCTGGCCATCAGATTGCAGATGAAAACTTGAGCTATGACTCAATTTTGACCCAAGGTACTTAAAGAGTTGGGTCCAAAAGTTGCTAGTGAAGTGTGAGTCGCGATCACTAACGATGTCTTTGGACATGCCCCAATGTTTCACGACATGAGAGAAGAAGAGTCGAGTTGTATCTTCTGTTGATATATATTATGGGGCTGAAATAAAGGTAGCATACTTGGAAAATCGACCCACCACAACTAAGATAGTTGTGAGATCTCCGACCTTGGGCAATCCGGTGTTGAAATCCAGGGAAACGCTTTCCCGATGTCTCTTTGGGACACCTAATGGTTCCAAGTGTCCTCTTTTGTCAAGCGGTCTGACTTGTCCTTCTTGCATACTAGAAAAGTCCTCACATACTCAGCGAAAACATCGGCCATTTGAGACCAATAGTATGCACGACGAAGTAATGCCATGGTGCATTCTTCACCGGGATGGCCGACCCACAAAGTATCGTGACATTCTGCCAGAAGAGTCCTTCGTATATCTTTTCCTTTAGGAACATAAAGTCGATTCCCTTTCACTTTCAGGAAATCATCTTCCATGTAGAACTTGCAAGTTTTGCCCTGTCCTTCCAGATCAACCAAATACTGTGCAGTAGGATTCTTGATGAGTAGATCATGTATCTGGTCTTTTATGGTGGTGGCTACTTCGCTTCCCCATTAGGGTGGTTAGTAGGCACATCGACGCTAGGTCAGCTCTTCTACTGAGCGCATCAGCAACATGAATATAGTCTTCCCACTTCAGTACTCCAGGTTGAAGTGAAATTCCGCTAGGAGTTCCTGCCACCTGGTCTGTCGACCATTAAATTTCGGCTGGGTCATGAAATGGCTAACAAGTTTTTTGTCTATCTTGACCACGAACCGGGTTCCCAGCATATAGTTCCTCCAAAGGTGTAAGCAATGAACGACAACCAATAATTCTTTCTCGTGGGATGCATAGCATCGCTCTGCATCCTTCATCTTTCGATTGTCGTACGCTACAGGATGCCCTTCCTGTAGTAAGACCTCACCAAGAGCATAGTCGGAAGCATCCGTTTGTACCTCAAATGGCTTGGCCAAATCAGGGAGGTCCAAGACGGGGCTACTAGACATAGCCGCTTTTAATGCGTTAAAGGCCTCCGCTCGCTTGGGTCCCCAATGCCAAGGCATAACCTTTCTAAGGAGTTCTGTCAATGGAACTGTGATGAAGGAGTAATTCTTCACAAATCGCCAATAGAACTTGCATAGGCCAAGGAACGCCCTTAATGTGTGGATATCCTTGGGCGGCAGCCAATTTGTGATAGCTTGAATATTTTGTTCGTCCATCTTGATCTGCCTTTCCTCGATGACATGTCAGAGGAAGTCAATCTATTTCTGATCAAAGGAGAACTTTAATAGCTTTGCATATAATTCGTGCTCCCGCAATCGGGCTAGGACCTTCCGAAAGTGCTCCAGGTGTTCTTCCAGTTTTTGGAAATATACCACAACGTCATCCAAGTAGACCACCACGAATTCGTCAATGTACACTCGGAAGACTTGGTTCATCAGGATGTAAAATGTGGCTGGAGCGTTAGTCAAGCCAAATGGCATAACTAGGAAGTCTAACAACCCATATCTTGTCACACATGTCGTCTTGTGTTCATCACCCTCTGCAATATGAAATTGCCAATACCCTATCTTCAGGTCTATTTTTGTGAACATTTTTGCACCACCCAGTCTATTGAACAATTCTACCATGAGGGAAATGGTTACATGTTCTTCACGGTGATTTTTTTTACAGCACGATAATCCACACAGAGTCGTAGACTACCCTCATGTTTCTTTTGGAATAGCACAGGGGACCCATATGTGGAATTGGAGGGCACAATGATCCTTGTGTCTAGCATTTATGTCAGCTGCCTCCGATGCTCGGTGAGTTCGGGTTGTGACATTATATAAGGCGCCTGGGCGGGTGGCTTCACACCCGACACTAACTCAATCTCATGGTCCACAGTGCGTCTAGGCAGGAGTTGCCTTGGCATATCTTGTGACATGACATCTTCAAACTCTAGCAGCAGCTCCTTCACGGTGTAGGAATGGGACCCTAGGAGCATTCTATATCTTCAATGCAGAGGGTATCCAGGAATGTAGGTTCATGTCTCTTGACTCCCTTCTTCAACTGCATGGCCGAAATGTTCTCAGCGGCCATTTTCATGGGCATGCACAGGATAATGCAGGGCTTGGCCCCATTTGTTCCTATTATCAGTAGCATTTCTGCATATAGTACGGCCATGGTGTTGGTTTTCCTTAGGAATTCCAACCTAACTATCAACTCGAAGTCATCTATGATCACCACGCACATGTTTAATTTTCCTTCATAAGGTCCAAGCTTCACTAGTACTTCTTTGGCTATTCCACCCACTGGCTGAGGAGGTGAGTTTATAACCTTGACACGACCTCTGCGCTTTCCTACAACTATACCAAGGCACTCAACCTTAGTCGAGGCCACGTTATTGTGGGTAGCACCTGTGTCTATCATCACCCGAATGAGCTTTCCATTTACCTTCATCTCAATGAACATTAAGGTCCTCTATTATTTAAGATGAGTCTTCTCATCCGCCTTCTTTTACCTTTTCTTGGTGATTGGGCAGGGGTCCTTCTTCTTATGCAAACCATCACTGGTTCCCGCTAATGCCTCAGATATAGAGCCAATAATTGCATTAATGGCAGCTACTGGTTTGGTCTAGTCTGCATCATCTACTTTGTCATCCGCCCCATCATCATAAGATTGATGGGCGTTCAACTTTGCATGTGGGAATTCATTATTCTAATGTGGCCCACCGCAATGACGACATCCTGAAGGGGGATTTCTTTCATGATCATTGTTGTTTGACGCATCACTATTATTTCCCGAGGAAAGAGCCTTAGATTTGGTTGCACTCCGATCTCCTCCAATTCTACTAGGGCCACCGTTGCTAGGCTGGCCCCCTTTGTATCCCGCTCGGACAGGCGGTTGATGCCTAACCTTCCGAGTTTGCACTTGATAGTCCCCAAGGCATTCCGCTTCTTGGACTGCCTTGGGTGGGGAATCTACCCTTTGTCTTTGTAGCTCCATACGGGTATAAAGCTTCAACTCTTCCAGGAATGTGGAGTTTGTCTTTGACACGTATGTTCAGCATGAGCGCCAAGGATTCTCAGACGTATTCCCGTACTGATTTGGTCTGGTGGAGCTCCCGTAAGTTCTCATTTCATTGTACTCAACATTTTCGGGGAAGAACTGTAGGCGTACGACAGCCTTCAGTTCTTCCCATGTCTCTAGAGCATCTTCAGCGACCCTAATGGTGTGATGACCCAAAGGGTCATCTTATGAATTAAAACTCTATTCCGGGCTCCTTAGCCTAAAAAAAATTACTTTTATCTACTTCAATTTGCGTGCAGTCTGGGCGTGAAATCGAAAAGTTTTTAAGTGATACTATGTGAAATAATAATTTTTGAGAGATAAAAATTTGATTTTAATGACTTTGGTCAATATTTTGAGTAAATGGACCCGGAGTTCCGATGGTCCCGGGAGGTCTGTAATGAAAGATGGGACTTGGGCAAATTATCGAAATTGAATTACGAGGTCCCTAGCTTTAGAAATCAATTTTTGAAGAAAATTATTGTGCTTGATTTTTAATGAAATAAAGAAATGAAATAATGCTTGAAATAGTTGGTATCTGCTAAAATGAAGTACATCATTTGACGTGATTCGGACGCCCGGTTGAGAAAATAGTGAATTTGAAGTGTTCTTGAGAAAATCATGAGTTTTGAGGTTAAATTCGTAGGTTTAGATGTTATTTTTGTGATTTTATTGCACGAGCAAGTCTGTATGATGTGTTTAGACTTGCGTGCATGTTTGGTTTGGAGCCCCGAAGTTTTCGGGTGAGTTTCGAATAGGCTACGAAGTGTATAGAACTTAGAAATCATAGCTGGTGTATCTGGTGTTTTACACAGGCCTCTGATCTCACAATTGCGAGATAAGGCATCACAATTGCGAGGAAGGAAGCCATGGGAAATGTGAGAATTTTATCGCATTTGCGAAGGGCCTGGGCCAGTGTGATTCTCGCAAATGCGATATTTCTCTTCGTAAATGCCAAGATTGCCAGGTTGACCATAAGTCGCAAATGTGACATTTAAGTCGCAAATGCGAAGGAAGCAGAAAATACGAAGGTTTGCATTTGCGATCTCCTTCTCGCATTTGCGAGCTTCGCAAATGCGAAGCTCCAGTCACAATTGCGACATCCGTAGCCTATTAAGTTGGGACTTAGACGGGATTTTCACCCATTTTTCAATTCTCTCAAACCCTAAACCTCCATAGGCGATTTTCCAAAGACCCAAACTTCTCCAAATCATAGGTAAGTTATTTCTAACTAATTCATTTCAATCTCTTGCAACTTTTAACAATGATTTCAACCTAGAATCTAGAGTTTTCATGGAAAAGTTGGGATTTTAGGTAGAACTTAGGTATTTTGAAATTTGGGAATTTAGACCTCGAATTGAGGTCGGAATCCAAAACTAATTGTATATCCGGGCTCGGGGGAGAATGGGTAAACATATTTTTGTCTGAACCTCGAGTTTGGACCAACACGGGCCCAAGGTCGATTTTTGTCTTTGGATGGGAAAACTAAGGAAAACCATAATTGTGCATTAAAGTTAGTTCCTTTAGCAATAATTAATGATACTAAACTAATTATGATTCAATACGAGTGGATTGGAGGTGAATTCTAAAAGAAAATTTGTGCTTGAGCAGTGAGTTGCTTGTGAGATCGAGGTAAGTGTTTGGTCTAACCTGGACTTGAGGGAATAGAAATCTCTGACTTAAATGCTATGTGAAATTTCGAGTGTATGGTGTATAGGTGAGGTAACGAGTATCTATGCACCACCAAACTATCTGTTGAGCATGTTCCCTTCTCCGCTTCCAATTTATTATATTCCTGGCTTAATTGTTTCATGATCATTGATGCCTCCATGCCTACTTGTTTTGACTACTTGTTGGTTAGATTATGTTTCACTTATTTGGAAGTATTAATTGTTCCTTAGTCACATTGTGGTACATTAATGGTTGAGCTGGTTGTCAGTGTTTCATGATACATTTCAGTTGGTTTCGCTGTGTAGTGATAATTATTGAAGTTTCTGAAAAGTACAGTTTTCTATTTACAATGGTTGAGACATAAATATTGTGAAAGACTTGATCTAATTTGTGAAACCTTTTTTTTATAAATGATGAGATGAGATTGTCTGGTAGGAGCGGGTTACACGCTGCAACAAGGAGTAATGAGGGTGGACAGGTGGGATCAGGTTGCACACCGCAACAGGAGAAATAAGGGTGATATATATAAGGAGGACCAATAAGGGTGGACAGGTGGGATCGGATTGCACGCCGCAAGAAGGAGTGATAAGGGAGAATATATTCATGGTTTACTGGTTATAAAATAAAGACTGGAATACTCATTGTTTTACTGTTGTCATTTCATATTCCGCTTTAACTGTTCTTTAAATTGAAACTTGGGAATTTTTGTAAGAACTGGTTATAGCTGAGACCTGGGAAAGTTAGCTGAGTTTTTTTTTAATTGTTGCAAGTTATTGTTTATTTATTTTAGTATCTCTTCCATGCTTTATTATACATCATATTCAGGTTATATTATAAATGCCTCGTCGTAGCCTTGTCACTATCTCGTCGAGGTTAGGCTCAGAACTTACCAGTACATGGGGTCGGTTGTACTGATACTGCACTCTGCACTTCTTGTGCAGATCCAGGTACCGGTCAGAGTTGATTTTCGAGTATTAGTTGATCATTCGTACGGATACACGAGGTAGATTTGCTGGCATTTGCAGATTCCTGGAGTCTTCTCTGCATTATTTTAGTTACTGTTTTATTTCATTTAAAACAGATATATATTTCCTTTTAGCCAAATATTTGTAGTATTCTTAGTAGTTCGTGAATTGTGACTCCAAATCTTGGGTAGCTAGATATTTGTAGTAGCTTCGAGTTTCATTTTATTATTCACACATTATTCTAGATTCATTTATTGGATAATACTAGGCCTAGTATTATGTTTTAATTGTTTTAAATGCTAAATCCCTTTAACATTGGCTTGCCTAGTAAGTATGGTCTTAGGCGCCATCACGATCCCGTGGGTTAAGAATTTGGGTCGTGACAAATGGCTTCGTACTTTCACCTACCACCAGAGTTTAGCATCACCTTGAAGATACATGGCAGCGTTTTCTACCTTCTTTGCTTCTTCTAGGCCCCCCACGGCATCAAAGTATTGTTCGATGTCGAAGATGAAGTTTCCACTTTTTCAGCATTCTGAGCTCCACTGTACGGCTTTGGCTTAGGAATTTTCAGTTTTTGCGCCACGGGGCGAGGTTCACAGTACCCCCGATTTTGTTTCCACCTCCTTGAAGCAGGCCTTGTAAAGCATCATTGACAATATTGAGTTGGCCTGTCAAGTTTTCTATAGTTTGTTGCATGGCAGTCACCCTATCTGCCTCTTGTGCCCGTAGGCTAAATCTTCGGCACGCTCCTATTGGAGGCCCTCAAATTTACAAAATATTTTGGCCGCCTCTGTGGTAGACATTTTCCGGTCTCCTTCAGAGTCGCGACTGATGTTTTCTATGTCAACTTTGGCCTGGAGCATTCTGCGGTCCAGGCTGTCCAACCTTTGCACTAGGCTGGTTCTTAGTTCAGGCACCGTATCCACGATGGGTCCTAATACGTTAACAGTCTCTTCAAGGGCCGCAATGTGTTCCCTATGATTCACCATGTTCAGAAATGGTGGTAATGGAAATGTGTTCCCTTGTCCGATGTCGAGACTATGCTCTGATACCAACTATTACGCGGCGCCTTCCTGAGATTCCTTGGAAAGGTGATGTAAGTCTAGGAAACAAATGTCAGTGCATTCGTTGTCCGCTAACTGAGGTCCCCTCCATACGCTAAACGAGATTGCCAGTGTCGTACATGAAAACCAATGCCAAGAGCAATTGAAAGAACATAAATGAGAATTGAAAGAAAGCTTGATTGCATTAATGAATTCTATTAGATAAAGGCAATGCGGTGTCGAGGGAGAGAGACACCAGTACCGAAAATTATTTGCTTGCTGAAAATTTTCCTTGCTAGATCCCTCCTAATAGTGCTTAAAAAAATAAACCAAAGTTACAAGACTTGACCTAACGAAGATAGAGAAACATAATGGAAGTACATAGAATAAAACCACTCTATAATTACAATGAAAAAGACTTAGTTTTCTACAAGGTATAAATAAGTCCGTTTTTCGCAACTTGTGTGATGATCCAAAAGGTCATCCTGTGTAAATTTTGCTAAAACTGTGTTCCGAGGGCTCGAAAGCCTCCGTTAGTTTTCACCTCGATTTGTGTGCGCAGTCCGGGCGCGTAGCAAGAAGCCTTTATGTGGAAATGTGTGAAATAGTTCAATTTATGATAATTAATTGAATAAAGTTGACTCTAGTCAACATTATTGGCAAACTGGCCCGGATCCATGATTTGATGGCCTGGAGGGTCCGTAGGAAAATATGGGACCTGGGCGTATGCTCGGAATCGAATTACGAGGTCCCTAGTCCGAGAAATGAATTTTTAAAGAAAAATTATTTTCTGAAAATAATAAAGACTTTTGAAAATGAACTTTGATGTGAAATCTGTGTTACCGAGCCCGTATTATGGTTCTGGAGCCCGAGACAGGTTCAATATGTGTTATGTGAGTTATTTGTAAAATTTGGTAAGAAACGGACTTGGTTTGACGTGTTTCGGATCAAAAATGGAAAATTTGATAGTTTGTGAAGTTTGAGGAAATTCTATAGATTTTGGAGTTTAGTTCGTTGTTTTTGAAGTTATTTTGGTGATTTTATTTCTTGAATAAGTTCGTAGTATTTTTTATCTCTGAGGGCGCGGGTGAGTTTCGGGTAGGTGTCAGGGTGCAAAGGAGTTGGAAAAATCTGGTGTTCTGATGTTTCTGGTGTTCTGTGATTTTCCCTCCGCAATCGCGATGTTCATATGGCTGGGGGTTGGGAAATTACCCTACGCGAACACAGGGCCTAGGACGCGATCGCAGAGCCTGGGGGTAGTGCTCTACGCGACCGCGAGGGGCCTCACGCGATCGCATAGTGTTAAAGGGATCTGGGGGCAGGGTAGCGTGTTACTCTACGCGAACGCGGTCGTTTGGTCGCGATCGCGAGGGTCATTGTCCAGTACTCTCCGCGATCGCACTCGTTTCTTCGCGATCGCGCAAGTCTAATGTCCAGTACTCTCCGCGATCGAGGGGCACCTGTCTCGATCGCGATAGCCAACTTCGCCTAGTGATTTAAATGTTCAAAAACAGAATACCCATTACGGGATTTTCATATCTTTCACCATTTTCTTCTTCTCCACTCTTCTTGGGAGATTCTTAGAAACAACCATTCCACCATAGCTTCAAAGGTAAGTGTTCTTAACTCTAATTTCTTTCATTTTCCTTCATCAATCACTAGATTCTAGGTCTGAAAACATGAAATCAAAGGTAGAAATTGAGATAGAGTTAGGGCTTTTGGAAATTTTTTGAATTCAACCTCATTTTGGGGTCGGATTTCAAAACAAATTATATATTCGGGTTCGTGGGGGAATGGGTTATCGGGTTTTGGTCTGAACCTCGAGTTTGGACCAAGCAGGCTCGGGGTAGAATTTTGGTATTTTTGGAAGAATTATGGGAAATGTATAATTAGGCTTTGGGACTTATTTATTGATTAATTATTGATGTTATAAGTCAATTATGTCTAGATATTATCGTTTCGGAGTCGGATTCAAGAGGAAAGTCCGTGATTGAGGCTTGACTTTAATTCTTGGAGCCGAGATAAGTGTTTGGCCTAATCTTAGCTTGAGGCATTAGGTATAGAGTCTTATTTGCTATGTGTAATTCATGTCCAACGTATAGGTGAGGTGAAGAGTACCTATATGTTGTGTTCAAGCATGCCCGTGAGTCGAAATTTTATGAGTTATTTAATGTTCTTCGATATTCTCTGTGCTGTGAATTATTGGGAACCTTGGAAGTGGTACCTTGAGGTTATTCAGGATGTGGAAAGTTATTGATTATGTGTTCGGTCGAGGATATTACTGTTTACATTATACTTCTATGTGATATTGGTTATAGCTGAGTCCCTTGCCGGGACAATAGAATTTTGTTTATTATTTCTGTACATTTGAAATGTTGTATAGTTAAACTTTCATATCAATTGTTGTTTTTATACTCATCATGCACGAGGGACATTTCGTGCCGAGTGATTATTATTTATGCACGAGGGAACATTCCGTGCCAATGATTATTATTTATGCACGAGGAAACATTCTGTGTCGATGATTATTATTTATGCACGAGGGAACATTCTGTGCCGATGATTATTATTTATGCACGAGGAAACATTCTGTGTCGATGATTATTATTTATGCACGAGGGAACATTCTGTGCCGATGATTATTATTTATGCACGTGGGGACATTCTGTGCCGATTGATTATTATTTATGCACGAGGGGACATTCTGTGCCGAGTCATTATTATTTATGCACGACGTGACATTCTGTGCCGTGTGATTTTGAGGCTATGCACGAGGGGTCATGCCGTGCTTTCTCTTGTCTATCTTACTTGTTTCGGGTTGTTAATTCCTATTTTACCTCTACATTCCCATTAGTACTTGATTCTACTGTTTTAGCAAGTGTTTCCCCTCTTATTCCTAGCATGTTCTTCCCCATAATTGTATTCTTGTTTATTTTATTCTATACTATTGAACTGCACAGGAACAATTTGTTTTCGTGTCCTAGCCTCGTCACTACTTCTCCGAGGTTAGGCTCGGCACATACTCCGTACATGGGGTCGGTTGTACTGATGCTACACCTTTACTTCTTTATGTTGTGCAGATTACACAGCCGGACCTAGTGGACATCGTTAGGGGGAGTGTCCTTCAGTCCATTCCATAAGACACCGAGGTAGTTCCGCAGGCATTCGTGGATCTCGGCATCACTGTCTATCTTTCATTCTGTCATCTCCGTGTTTCCAGACAGATATATCATTTTATTTCAAACTGTTGTTTTTAGCTGAATCTTAAACTTGTTCGTGCGGTTGTGACTCCATTTCTGGGTTTTGTACTTAAAGGGATTTATTCGTTGTTAGCTATTGTTATTTAGATTTTGTTAATGCTTCCGCACTTTATCCCAATTATCTAGTCAGTGTTTGTTACTTTCACTTGTTAATAAATCAATTCAGTTAACACGTTAGCTTGCCTAGCGGGTGCAACGTTAGGCGCCATCACGGCCTGAAGGTGGGATTTCGGGTTATGACAAGTTGGAATCAGAGCACTAGGTTGCTTCGGTTTCACAACTCACGGAAAAACTTGGTAGAGTCTGAGGGATCGGTACGGAGACGTCTGTACTTATCCCCCCAGAGGCTGCAAAGTTATGAATAACTTCACTTTTCTTCTTTTCTGTCGTGCGATTTGAATTGTAAATGCTAATTGAGTTTCGATTCTATTCTCTCGCATATGGCAAGAACGCGTGCTTCCTCATCTACCGATCAGCAGCCTGATTCTCTTGTTGCAGCTCCTACGAGGGGCCTAGGTCGAGGCCGTACTAGAGGCCGAGGTTGGGGCAGGGCTCAGCCCAGGGCAGCAGCCCCAGTAGAGGAGCCACAGGTAGACTTTGTCGGTGAGGTTCCTACTCAGAAAGTTCCAGTTGGAGCAGCTCAGGTCCCAGAGGGGTTCATTGCCACCCCGGTGCTTCAGGACGCTCTAGTCTGCTTAGTGGGACTCATGGACAGTGTGGCTCAGGTCGGTCTTCTTCCTATTGTACCAGCCATTTCCCAGGGTGGGGAGGGACCCAAACTCCTACTACTCGCACGCCAGAGCATCTAGATCTTTAGTTCCAGACTCCGCCACATCAGACGGCTGGAGTAGCTCAACCGGGCATTATGGCCCCGACAGTTGAGGGAGCAGCTATGTCAGCAGATGCTTTATGGAGATTGGATAGATTCACCAAGTTATTCACTACTACGTTTACTGGTGCACCATCAGAGGATCCCCAGGATTATTTGGACAGCTATCATGAGGTTCTTCAGAACATGGGCATACTAGAGTTTAATGGAGTTGATTTTGCTACTTTTCGTTTTTCCGGTTCCGCCAAGACTTGGTGTAGAGACTATTGCTTGACCAGGCCAGCTGGGACTGCACTATTGACTTGGGATCAGTTCTCCGAGTTATTCATGGGGAAGTTCCTTCTAGTTACTCAGAGGGAGGATCTTCGGAGGCATTTTTAGAGTCTCCAGCAGGGATCTGTGTATGTCACTTAGTACGAGACCGAGTTCATCACTCTAGCTCGGCATGCTATTATGATACTCCCCACAGATCGTGAGAGTGAGAAGGTTTATTGAGTATTTGTCTCAGCCCATCAGGCTTCAGATGGCCAAGGAGTCAGGTACTGATATTTCATTCCAGGATGCGACCAATGTGGCCAAGAGGATCGAGATGATTATGTCACAGGGTGGTGGTCAGAGGGCTGACAAGAGGCCCCGTCACTTTGGTCAATTAAGTAGAGCCTCATCAGGGGGCAGGGATTCTTTTGGTAGAGGTCATCCTCCCAGACCCTATCAGTCGGTACTTCAGGTAGCTCACAGTGCACCGCCAGCTCCTATTAGTGCGACCACCAGCACCTATTAGTGCACCACCGCTTCAGAGCTTCCAGGGTGGTTATCAGGGTCGATAGGTCCAGTTCTAGAGTCAGCAGCCACATCAGCAGAGGCCTTGTTATTCTTTCGGTGGTTTGCAGCGTATTTCCATATTTTGCCCCCGAGGTTCTGGTGGGTCTCAGTATCAGGGTTCCCGTGCCATGGTTCCCGCATCAGGCGCACCCCACCCCCTCAGCCAGCTAGGGGTGGCGGTCGGGGTGACATAGGTGGAGGTCATACTTATAGAGATGGAGGACATGCCACGAGAGGTAGAGGTTAGACCGTAGTAGGTCGACCCAGAGATGTTCAGGTTTGAGGGGCTCAGCCCCGGAGCTCTGATTTTCCTACCAGGCCTGATGCTGAGGCTTCTGTGCATTTATTAAAGGTACAGTTTCAGTTTGCAGCCGAGAGGCTTCGGTGTTATTTGATTCGGGTTCAAAATTCACCTATGTGTCTTCATATTTTTCCCCTTATTAGAGTATGCCCCGTGATTCCTTGAGTACTACTGTGCATGTTTCTACATCGGTGGGTGATTCTATAGTGGTGGATCGAGTCTACCGTGCTTTCCTAGTAGTTATTGGTGGTCTGGAGACTCAGGTTGATCTTTTGCTTCTTGATATGGTTGACTTTGATGTTATATTGGGGATGGATTGGTTATTCCCCTATTATGCTATCCTGGACTGTCATGCCAAGACAGTGACCTTGGCCTTTCCAGGGGTACCTCGTTTGGAGTGGAGGGGGACTCCTAGACATTCTTCTGGTAGAGTTATTTCTTATATGAAGGCTCGGCACATGGTCGAGAAGGGTTGTTTGGCCTATTTGGCCTATGTTCGTGATTCTAGCGCCGAGGTTCCTTCCCTGGAGTCTGTGCATGTGGTTCGTGAGTTTCAAGAGGTATTCCTTGCTGACCTGCCGGGTATGCCACCCGACAGGGATATTGATTTTTGTATTAAGGTAGCTCAGGGAACCCAGCCTATTTCTACCGTGCCATATCGTATGGCCCCGCCAGAGTTGAAGGAGTTGGATAAAGTCTTCATTAGGCCTAGTGTTTCTCCTTGGGGTGCTCCAGTATTGTTTGTCAAGAAGAAAGATTGCTTGATGAGGATGTGTATTGACTACCGGCAGTTGAATAAGGTTACTATTAAGAACAAGTATCATTTGTCGAGGATTGATGATTTATTCGACCAACTTCAGGGTGCTTCAGTGTTTTCCAAAATTGACTTGAGATCTGGTTACCATCAGTTGAGGATTAGGGAGTCTGATGTCCCTAAGACAGCCTTCTGCAATCATTATGGGCATTATGATTTCTTGGTGATGTCAATTGGGCTGATAAATGCCCCCGCTGATTTTATGGAGTTGATGAACCAAGTGTTCAGACCTTATTTGGACTCGTTCATTATTGTTTTCATTGATGATATATTGATATACTCTCGCAGCCGAGAGGAGCATGAGCAACACCTTAGAGTCATCCTCCAGACTTTGAGGGATAGTCAATTGTATGCCAAATTTTCCAAGTGTGAGTTCTGGTTGAGTTCAGTTGCATTTCTAGGCCATGTGGTATCATCAGAGGGTGTTCAGGTGGATCCCAAGAAGATTTCAGCAGTCAGAGATTGGCCTAGAACCACCTCAGCTATGGAGATCCGGAGTTTCTTGGGCTTAGCAAGTTATTATCACCAATTTGTAGAGGGATTTTCATCCATTGCATCCCCGATGACCAGGTTGACTCAGAAGAGTGCTCAGTTCAGGTGGTCTGATGAGTGTGAGGTGAGCTTTCAGAAGCTCAAGACAGCCTTCACCACAGCACCAGTGTTAGTTTTTCCCACATGTTCATGACCGTATACCATGTATTGTGATGCTTCACGGGTTGGGCTTGGTGCAGTGTTGATGCAGGATGGCAAGGTTATAGCCTATGCTTCTCGTGAGTTGAAGGTTCATGAGAAGATCTATCCAGTTCATGACTTGGAGTTAGCCGCGATTGTGCATGCATTGAATATTTGGAGGAATTATTTGTATGGTGTTCCATGTAAGGTGTTAACGAATCATAAGAGCTTACAGTATCTGTTCAAAAAGAAGGAGTTGCACATGAGGCAGATGAGATGGTTAGAGTTGCTGAAGGATTATGATATTACCATTCTTTATCATCCGGGGAAGGCCAATGTGGTGGCCGATGCTTTGAGTCGGAAGTCAACCAGTAGGGGTAGTCTTGCTTATTTATCAGTCGGAGAGCGACCTCTTTCTTTGGATGTTCAGGCTGTAGCCAATCGATTTGTGAGATTCGAGGTTTCTGATACTGCCAGTGTTTTGGCCCATACCGTGGCCCCTTCTTCATTGTATGATCGTATTCGGGCCAGGCAATATGATGATCGCCATTTTTGTGTTCTTAGAGATAGAGCCAGTCATAGAGATTCCAAGCAGGTCAAGGTGGATAACGAGGAGCTTTGAGGATGCAGGGTCGAATTTGTGTACCTGATGTGGATGGTATTCGTGAGTTGATACTTCATGAGGCCCATAGTTCCCGGTATTCTATTCATTCGGGCGTCACAAAGATGTACCATGACTTGTGGCAGCATTATTGGTGGCGGAGGATGAAGAGGGATATTATATCTTATGTAGCTCGGTGCTTGATCTGTCAGCAGGTTAAGTACGAGCAATAGAGACCCGATGGTTTGATGCAGCAGATTCAGCTTCCCAAGTGGAAGTGGGAGCGTATCACCATGTACTTTGTAGTTGGACTCCCACGGACTCAGAGAATGTTTGATGCAGTATAGGTCGTTGTGGATAGGCTGACCAAGTCAGCGCACTTGATCCTAATATCAGTTTCGTATTCAGTAGAGAAGTTGGCAAGGATCTATATGAGAGAGATTGTTAGACTGCATGGTGTGCCCATATGGATTATATCAGACCGAGGTACTCAGTTTACCTCCCATTTCGGGAGAGTATTTCAGTTAGAGTTGGGCATACAGATTGATTTGAGCACAGCATTTCATCCTCAGACGGACAGGCAGTACGAGCGTACTATTCAGATTTTGGAGGATATGTTGCGAGCTTGTGTCATGGACTTTGGTGGTTCATGGGACCAATTCTTACCTTTAGCCGAGTTTGCCTAAAACAAAAGCTATCAGTCGAGCATTCAGATGGCTCCGTATGAGGCGTTGTATGGTAGGAGGTGTCGGTCTCCAGTCGGATGGTTTGAGCTGGGAGAGGCTAGATTGTTGGGTTTTGAGTTAGTCCAGGATGCCTTGGACAAGGTGAAAATCATTCAGGATAGACTTCGTACAGCTCAGTCCAGGTAGAAGAGTTATGTGGATCGCAGAGTTCCAGATTTGGCATTTATGATAGGAGATCGGGTATTTCCTCGGGTGTCGCCCATGAAGGGCGTGATGAGGTTCGGGAAGAAGGGCAAGTTGAGTCCTAGATACATTGGTCCATTTGAGATTCTGGATAAGGTAGGAGAGGTGGCCTACAGAGTTGCCTTTTCACCTAGTTTGTCAGTCGTGCATCCGGTATTTCACGTATCTATGCTCCAGAGGTATATTGTGGATCCATCTCATGTACTTAACTTCAGTGGTGTCCAGTTGGACAAGTATTTGTCTTATGAGGAGGAGTCGGTAGCCATATTAGACCGACAGGTGCGACGGTTGAGATCGAAGAGTTATCCTTCGGTTCGTGTTCAGTGAAGAGGTCAGCTTGTTGAGGCAGCTACTTGGGAGTCTGAGCCCGATATGCGGAGCCGATATCCCCACCTTTTCCTCGATTCAGGTACCTGTCTATGTCCGTTCGAGGACGAACAGTTGTTTTAGAGGTGGAGATTGTGATGACCCAAAAGGTCATCCTGTGTAAATTTAGCTAAAAATGTGTTCCAAGGCCTCTAAAGCCTCTGTTAGTCTCACCTCGATGTGTGTGCGCAGCCCGGGCGCGTAGCCGGGAAGCCTTTATGTGGAAATGTGTTAAACAGTTGAATTTATGATAATTAATTGAATAAAGTTGACTCTGGTCAACATTTTTGTTAAACGGACCCAGACCCATGATTTGATGGTCCTAGAGGGTCTGTAGAAAAATATGGGACCTGGGCGTATGCCCGGAATCGAATTTCGAGGTCCCAAGTATGAGAAATGAATTTTTAAAGAAAATTTGTTTTCTGAAAATAATAAAGACTTTTAAAAATGAACTTTGATGTGAAATCTGTGTTACCGAACCTGTATTATGGTTCCGGAGCCCGGGACAGGTTCAATGTGTGTTATGTGAGTTATCTATAAATTTTGGTAAGAAACATACTTGGATTGACGTGTTCCGGATCAAAAATTGAAAATTTGATAGTTTATGAAGTTTGAGGAAATTCTATATATTTTGGAGTTTAATTCATTGTTTTTGAAGTTATTTTGGTGATTTTATTTCTTGAATAAGTTCGTAGGATGATTTTGAAGGGGTGTGTATATTTGGTTTTGAGCCCCGAGGGATCGGGTGAGTTTTGGGTAGGTGTCGGGGTGCAAAGAAGTTGGTAAAATCTGGTGTTTTGTGATTTTCCCACCGCGATCGCGGTGTGATTCACGCGATCGCGATGTTCATATGGATGGGGGTTGCGAAATTACCCTACGCGAACGCAGGGCCTAAGACGTGACTGCAGAGCCTGGGGGTAGTGCTCTACGTGATCGCGAGGGGCCTCACGCGATCGCATAGAGTCAAAGGGATCTGGGGGCAGGGTAGCGTGTTACTTTATGCGAACGTGGTCGTTTGGTCACGATATCGAGGTTCATTGTCTAATACTCCCCGCGATCGCACTCGTTTCTTCGTGATCGCGTAAGTCTAATGTCCAGTACTCTTCGCGATCGTGGAACACCTGTCGCGATCGCGATAGCCAACTTCACCCAATGATTTTAATGTTCAAAAACAGAATACCCATTACGGGATTTTCATATCTTTCACCATTTTCTTCTTCTCCACTCTTCTTGGGAGATTCTTAGGAGACCATTCCACCAAAGCTTCATAGGTAAGTGTTCTTAACTCTAGTTTCTTCCATTTTCCTTCATCAATCACTAGATTCTAGGTCTAAAAACATGAAATCAAAGGTAGAAATTTGGGGTTTTTGGTACAGTTAGGGCTTTTGAAAATTTTCGGAATTCAACCTCATTTGGGGTCGGATTTCAAAACAAATTGTATATTTGGGTTCGTGGGGGAATGGGTTATCGGGTTTTGGTTCAAACCTCGAGTTTGGACCAAGCTGGCCCGGGATCCAATTTTGGCATTTTTGGAAGAATTATGGGAAATGTATCATTAGGCTTTGGGACTGAGTTATTGATTAATTATTGATGTTATTAAGTCAATTATGTCTAGATATTATTGTTTCGGAGTCGAATTGAAGAGGAAAGGCCGTGATTGAAGCTTGACTTGCATTCTTGGAGCCGAGGTAAGTGTTTGGCCTAATCTTAGCTTGAGGGATTAGGTATAGAATCTTATTTTCTATGTGTAATTCATGTCCAACATATAGGTGAGGTGAAGGCTACCTATATGTTGTGGTCAAGCATGCCCGTGAGTCGAATTTTGATGAGTTATTTAATGTTCTTCGATATTCTCGGTGCTGTGAAGTTTTTGGGAACCTTGGAAGTGCTACCTTGAGGTTATTCATGACGTGGAAAGTTATTGATTATGTGTTCGGTCGAGGATTTTACTGTTGACATTATACTTCTGAGTGAGATTGGTTATAGATGAGTCTCTTGTCGGGACAATTGATTATTTCTTTACATTTGAAATTTCGTATTTTTAAACTTTCATATCAATTGTTGTTTTTATACTCATCATGCACGAGCGAACATTCTGTGCCGAGTGATTATTATTTATGCACGAGGGAACATTCTGTGTCGATGATTATTATTTATGCACGAGGGAACAGTCTATGCCGATGATTATTATTATGCACGAGGGAACATTCCGTGCCGATGATTATTATTTATGCACAAGGGAACATTCCGTGCTGATGGTTATTATTTATGCACGAGGGAACATTCCGTGCCGATGATTATTATTTATGCACAAGGGAACATTCCGTGCTGATGGTTATTATTTATGCACGAGGGGACAATCCCTGCCGATTGATTATTATTTATGCACGAGGGAACATTTTGTGCCGAGTCATAATTATTTATGCACGAGGGGTCATGCCGTGCTTTCTCCTGTCTATCTTACTTGTTTCGGGTTGTTAATTCCTGTTTTATTTCTACATTCCCGTCAGTACTTGATTCTACTATTTTAGCAAGTGTTGCCCCTCTTATTCCCAGCATGTTCTTCCCCGTAATTGTATTCTTGTTTATTTTCTACTATACTATTGAACTGCACAGGTACAATTTGTTGTCATGTCCTAGCCTAGTCACTTCTTCGCCGAGGTTAGGCTCGGCACATACTCAGTACATGGGGTCAGTTGTGATGATGCTACACCTGCACTTCTTTATGTTGTGCAGATTACGCAGCCGGACCTAGTGGACATCGTTAAGGGGAGTGTCCTTCAGTCCATTCCAGACGACACCAAGGTAGTTCCGCAGACATTCGTGGATCTCGGCGTCACTGTCTATCTTTCATTCTATCATCTACGTGTTTCCATACAGATATATCATTTTATTTCAAACTGTTGTTTTTAGCTAAATCTTAGACTGGTTCTTGAGGTTGTGACTCTATTTCTGGATTTTGTACTTAAAAAGGATTTCTTCGTTGTTAGCTATTGTTATTTAGATTTTGGTAATGCTTCCGCAGTTTATCCCAATTATCTAGTCAGTGTTTGTTATTTTCACTTGTTAATAAATCAATTCAGTTAACATGTTGGCTTGCTTAGCGGGTGCAATGTTAGGCTCCATCACGGCCTGAAGGTGGGATTTTGGGTCGTGACACCTTGTCATTAGCTTCACGATCTGCGCGTGGAGGCACTGTTGGAATCTGCCTGCGTCTGGGCGCTGGCGAGGGATATCGGTGGGGCAACAGAGGCACATGCACGCTTTGCACCTGGCGCAGCCAAGACCACGGGGTCGTCCGTGGCACTAAAAATCATTCTTTCTGTCATTTTATTTGTGTCTAATCTGGAACATGATAACACATGTTTATTTGATGTGAATTGATTAATGATAAGAATGTAAATCATATTTTAAATTCTTAAGAAATACTTAAAATTGTAATTTTTCAAATTTGGTCGCGGTTTGTGATATTGTGATTTTAACGGTCTCTGATTGATTTGATATTGTGATAATTTCATCGCAAATGCGATCCAGTCTCCAGCAGCACAGGTTCTTAAATGTGAGGCTGCTTTGCAAATGAGGTAGTCGCATTTGCGACCAAAACATTGCAAATGCGATAAAACTAGAAAAACACTCAAAATTCCTAAAGAAATACTCTGAAGCTAATCTGAAACTCACCCGAACCCTCGAGGCTCCAAACCAAACATGCACACAAGTCCAAAAAAATCATACAAACTCGCTTGCGCGATCAACACACCAAAATAACACCTACAACTACGAATAGGACACCAAATCAAATGAAACTTCCAATGAAACATAAGAACTTCTATTATTACAATCGGACGTCCGAATCACGTCCAACCGACTCCGTTTCTCACCAAATTTTGCAGACAAGTCATAAATATAGTAATGGACCTATACCGAGTTCTGGAACCAAAATACAAAGCCGGTATTAACAAATTCAAATGTTGGTCAAACCTTTAAATTCATTAAACCTTTAAACTTCAAATTTTCAGCAAAAAGCGATAACTCAAGCTAGGGACCTGCGAATTTGATTACGGGCATACGTCCAGGTCCCGGATCATGGTATGGACCTGTGGTAGATTCTATTAATGTAGCAAAATTTGATGACACATAGGAATAAGTAGAGCCAGGATCAAATAGAACTGAAGCATCCCTATGGAAAACAGAAAAAATACATGTGATAACAGCATCAGATGACTCAGCCTTAGGCCTGGCTGGGAAAACATAACATCGGGTCTGGGCCCCAACACTCTGAACTACATCTCTAGGGTGGCTGTTAGCTGGCTAGCCTCCATCTCTAGCGGCCTGACCCCCACCTCTAGTAGCCTGAGCTTCACCTCTAACAGCCTGACCTCCAACTCTGCTGCATGAACCTACCTCTAGCTGGCTGAGCGGGCGGTGGTGCAACCGGTGCCGAAATCATGGCATGAGAACTCTGCTATGGCGTGCCTCCCAATAATATTAGACAAGTCCTCCCTATATTCCCAAAACAACCATACTAAAAACATCCATCCTACGGCTGTGGATACTGAAATAGGGGCTAACCCGAACGGGCCGGATAACCACGGTGATAGCTCTAAATCGGAGGCGCACTGATATAAGATGATGGTGCACTGTAGGCTGGATGCCTAGAATAAGGCACATAAGGACCACGACTTCCTAAAGCACTGTGGGATTCCTGAAGCACCGAATGAAATGGCCTGGGAGGATGAACCCTACCAAAAGTACCATTGCCTCCAGATGAGACACCACTGAAGCCATCAGAATGACAAGGCCTATTATCAGACCCATTCCCTCTCTCCTGAGGAAGAACCACCTCGATCTGCGTGGCGACATTAGTAGCCGTCTGAGAAAAAATCCCACACGCAGTCTCCTTGTCCATCTGTAGCATGATATAGTGAGTGAGTCCATAAATAAACCTCATCAACCTCTCTCTCTATCTCAGTAGGAAGCAGAACAAGAGCATAACGGGCTAGATCTACAAAACGAGTCTCATACTGAGTGGCTGACAAATTGCCTTGCTAAAGAAGCTCAAACTACTGGCGGTAGTCCTCCCTCACTGTGATAGGAAGGAACTTCTCTAGAAATAGCTTAGAGAACTGGTCCCAAGTAAGAGCAGGTGACCTAGATGGTCTGGTCAACATATAGTCTCTCCACCACCTCTTGGCAAAACCCGTCATCTGAAATACAACTGAATCAACCACATTGGTCTCAACTATACCTAGGTTCTCCAGCACCTCATGACAGCGGTCAAGATAATCATGTGGGTCCTCATAAGTTGCACCACTGAAGTGAACTGGAAAGAGCTTTGTATACTTGTCCAATTTTTGTAAGCTCTCAAAAGAAAAGGCGGGCCTATCACCAGCCTGTGCCACAACGACCGGCTGAACTAGCCCAACTGATAGGGCTGCTAGAGTCTGATACTGGGGAGTCGTCTTCTCCGGAGTGTGAGTAGTAGGAGTCTGTGCTCCTCCCCTAACCTTTGAGACGGCTAGTTCCATAAGAAATGTACTGGCCTGGTCCACACTATCCATAAGGCCCACCAAACGGACTAGAGTGTCCTGAAGCACTAGGGTGGCGATGAACCCCTCCGAGACCTGAGCTGGTCCAACAGGTACAGTCTGAGCTGAAACCTCCTCATCGAAATCTACCTGAGGCTCCACTACTGGTGCTGGTGCTCGAGCTTTAGGCTAAGCTCTACTTCTACAGCGGCCTCAGGCGTGACCTCGGCCTCGACCTCTGCCCCTCGTTGGAGCTGCCACTGGGGGCTCTGGCTGATGTCCAGCTGAGGAAGCAGTACGTGTTCTCGCCATCTGCTAGAAAATAAGAATAGAACAATTCAATCATCAATGATAGAATAAAATCGCGTGACAGAGAAGAATAGAAGTGAAATTGTTCCTAAACTCCATAACCTCTGGAAGATAAGTACAAATGTTTCTGTACTGATCCTCCAGACTCTAGTAAGTTTGCTTGTGACTCGTGAGACCTATGTAACCTAGTGCTCCATTACCAACTTGTCATGACCTGGAATTCCCACATTCAGGATCATGATGGTGCCTAACATTTCACTTTCTAGGCAAGCCAATGTTAAAAAAATTTATCCATTTTCAAGAGTTTTAAAATTAAGTGATAAGAAAGAAACTAAAATAACTGCAATAACCCAAAGTAAAAATGCGGAAGCCATAACCACTAAAATAATTATACAATCCTGGACCCGGTGGCATAAGTGCAGGAGCTACTAGAGTAGTACAAATAAGGGTCAGAATAAAACATAAGTAGTCTAAGGGAAAATGCACCGCTAATAAATAAATAAAAAATGAAGGGGACTCTAGGAGCTGCGGATGCTGAGCAGCTCTACCTCACGTCTCTGCAAGCTATCCAACCTGATCACGATAATAACCGCCACTGGGACCAACTCTAAAATCTGCAGAAGAAGTACAAAAAGTAGTATGAGTGCAACCAACCCCATGTACTCTGTAAGCGCAGAGTCTAACCTCGACAAAGTCGTGACGAGGCTAAGGCATGTCACTTACACTAACTTGTACATAGTATAAAATAAAAACATACATAACAAAATAAAGTAGTTAACTGAAGATAATAGCTAAATTCTCGAAGAATAGCTAGTACCGATCAGAATTACAAAACCTTAGAGTTTCATATGCAAAATACCAAAACCAACACAGCTAAAGGAAATAGAAACACATAGATTATTGTTGCACGCAACCTATCCCACCGTACAACATAATTGTGACGACCCAAAGGGTCATCACCTGTTTTATTACCTATTTCGTACTTCCGAGGCCTTGAAAACCTCATCTGTAATTGCCTCAATTTACGTGCACAGTCCGGGTGCATAGCCAGACAGCTTAAATATGAAATTCTGTGAAAAATGCTAAAATTTGATATTAAAATGAGTAAATTTGACTCCGGTCAATATTTTGGGTAAACGGACCCGGACCAGTGATTTGACAGTCCCAGAGGGTCCGCAGGAAAATATGAGACTTGGGCGTATGCCCCGAATCGAATTCTGAGGTCTCAAGCCCGAGAAATGAATTTTTGAGTAAAATTATTTTTCTGAAATTTATAAAGAAAAGTGAAGTGAAATTCGTTAGAATGTGTTGATATCGGGCCTGTATTTTGGTTTCGTCGCCCGGTACAGGTCTTATATGTGGTTTAAGATATTTCTGTGAAGTTTGATTGAAATTGGACGTCGTTTGACGTGTTTCAGACTTATAACTCTAAATTTTAAAGTTTATGAAGTTTGAAGAAAAACTAGTGATTTTGAAGTTTGATTCGTTGTTTTTGATGTTATTTTGGCAATTTGATTGCACGGTTAAGTTTGTAGGATGTTGTTGAGTTAGTGCATATGATTTGGTTAGGAGCCCCGAGGGCTCGGGAGTGTTTCAGAGGTGTCTCGGAGTGATTTTGAACTTAGGAAGATTGCTGGTTTTTCGCTTCAGCAGTTGCAGGTCCATTTGTTCTTCGCGTTTGCAACGCCTCTTCCGCGTTCGCGAAGCTTTAAGCTTCTCCTTCATCACTTTCGCGTCCATTCCCTTGCGATCGTGTAGGGTTATTTGACCCTGAGGGCTAAGCCCTCTTTTCCTCTTCGCGTTCGCGTACACTTCACCGTGTTCGCGTAGCTTTGCATGTATCCTTCATCGCGTTCGCGTGATGTCTTACGCGTTCGCGTAGGTCAATTTCTGGACCCCAGCCTTTTTACTCTTTGCGTTCGGTTCGCGTTCGAATTCTCCCTTCCGCGAACGCGATGGTCTGTCCAGTCTACCCTTCGCGAACGCGACCTACCTTCGCGAACGCGAAGGGCAATTTTGCCCAGTTATATATAAATATTTCCAGAACAGTAGCTACGGGATTTTCATAAACCATAACGAAATTCTTCTTCTCCAAGGTCCTTAGGCGTCCATTGATGCTATCCTTCACCAAAACTTCTTGGGTTAGTAAACTTTAACTCGCTTCCTTCATTTTCCATCTACATCTAATGAATTCCTAAGCCTAAAACATGCAATTTAGAGTAGAAAATTGGGGAATTGGGTAGAGTTAGAGCCTTTTGATTTTTCTTGATTTAGACCTCGTTTTGGGGCCGAATTTGAAAACAAAGTATATATTCGGGCTCGTGGGTGAATGGGTGACATGACTTTGGTCCAAGCCTCGTGTTTGGACCATGGGGGCCCGGGGTCAAATTTTGTTATTTTGGAAGAATGCATGGAAATGGGTAATTAGTCTATGTAATTGAATTATTGAATCCTTATTGATATACTTGAGTTAATTATGTCTAGATAATACCGTTCCGGAGTTGAATTCTAAAGGAAGGAGGTGTTAGAGGGTTGATTGCTATATTTTTGGACCCGAGGTAAGTGTTTGGTCTAACCTTAGCTTGAAGGAATAGGAGTTGAGTCTTATTTGCATCTTGCTAATTGTCGAGTACGATGTATAGGCATGGTGACGAGTATCTATACATTGGTGTCTAGCATGACCGTGAGTCTTTATATTGCGAATATTCTGATTTTTGTTGTAACTTCCAGGCTTAATTGATGATTTCTATATGTTGTAAAGAGCATATGAAGGGAATTGTGATCTTTAAACCTCTAGGGGCATTGGCTCGAGTTGTAACACGAACGGTGAAGATACATGAGATAATTGAATCCTTTGAGCATTGGCTCAAGTGATAGATTAAATTATGAAATGAAAGTGAAAGAAAGAGAAAGAGTTATTAAACATACCCTTGCCGGGTCATTGTTGCTTTAGTGATTGTCTCCCTTGCTGGGATGTTGAGATTACTATTATTGTTCCCTTGCCGGAATTTAATTGTTTAATTGATGTTCCCTTGTCGGGATTTCTATTTCTATTATGTTTACTCCCTTTCCTTTTGCTTGTGATTGTTATTTGGGTGAGGAAGAGTGTTAGAGCACGAAGGGTGATGTCGTGCACTGTTTACTATTGTAAGGAAGAGTGTTAAAGTACGAAGGGTGATTCCGTGCATTGTTTGATATTGTCTCCCTTGCTGGGATGTTGAGATTACTGTTATTGTTCCCTTGCCGGGATTTCTCTTTCTATTATGTTTACTCCCTTGCCCTTTGTTTGTGATTGTTTTTGGGTGAGGCAGAGTGTTAAAGCACGAAGGGTGATGCCGTGTATTGTTTGCTATTGTGAGGAAGAGTGTTAAAGCACGAAGGGTGATGCCGTGCATTGTTTGATATTGTCTCCCTTGCTTGGATGTTGAGATTACTGTTATTGTTCCCTTGCCGGGATTTATATTTCTATTATGTTTACTCCCTTGCCCTTTGTTTGTGATTGCTATTTGGGTGAGGAAGAGTGTTAAAGCACGAAGGGTGATGTCGTGTATTGTTTGCTATTGTGAGGAAGAGTGTTAAAGCACGAAGGGTGATGTCGTGCATTTTTTGATATTGTGAGGAAAAAGTTTAAAGCACGAAGGGTGATGTTGTGCCGTACGATGTACCATTCCATACCGATATTCATTGATTATACCGTGAGGAAAGAGAGTAAAAGAATGAAGAGTGATGTCGTTCCATGATTTACTTTGATTACATTATACATTGCATAGTGAGGACGAGATTAAAAGCACGAAGGGTGATGCCGTGCAAGTTTGTGATTTCTGATCCTTATTGATATTCTGGCCTTGTTGTTCCTTATTTCTTTAAGATTTCTTATATGAAACTGTTATCTCCCCACAACATGTTCCCCTTCCTTTATTAATTGATTAATTCATGTATTTCTTTTTCTCCGTTGTACAAATATATATATATTCGAACTGCACAGGTTTACTTGGTAGTCTGGTTCTAGCCTCGGCAGTACTTCGCCGAGGTTAGGCTAGGCACTTACCAGTACATGGGGTCGGTTGTACTGATGCTACACCTGCACTTCTTTATGTTGTGCAGATTATGCAGCTGGACTCGGTGGACATCATTAGTGGGAGTGTCTTTCAGCTTATCCTAGAGGCTTCAAGGTATACCCGTTGGCGCTCGTGGGCCTTGGCGTCTCTCCCATCCCTATGTCTTCGCTTCTGTCTCATTTTTCCTCTAGTTTCAGAGATAGTCATGTATTTCCTTTCAGACTTGTATTTTGCACTCTTATAGACAGTTCGTGAGCTTGTGACTCCAGGTTAAGGGAAATTTATGCGTCGTTGTATTATGTTGTCATTACTTAGTTTTGTACTATATTTATTTCCGTTGTTAAGTTGTGAACTGCTTTAGCTTGTTCTGTTAATTCGAGGTTATCATGCTAGTTTAATTGTACACGTTGGCTTGTCTAGCAGGTTTAACGTTAGACGTCATCACGGCCCGATGGTGGGATTTCGGGGCGTGACAACAATCCTCCCTTATTATACCGTAACAATATTAATAATCACAAGTTAATATATGTTGCGACGCGCAACCCGATAATACCATATAATATAATCAATATCACAATTCACTATTATTTCACTGTATCAATCCGCCCTTATTTCACCTATTGTGTCGTGCAACCCGATCCCACCATATCAGTAAATATCCACCCTTATTCCACCATGTCAATCCATCCTTATTTTAGTTGTTGCCACGTGCAACCCAATCCCACTATATCAATACCAAATATTCAATGAGCACAACAATCAATAACTCAGATCACAAGAATCTCTACAATTGATTAATATGAAACGGAATAAGAAAGAAAACATTGTACCAACTTCGGAATTCACTTATGTAATATTACATGATAAGAAAAATCTAGTAAATAACAATTAAAGGTGCAAGTAATTCAATTAAGGCAAATAGCACCGAGTCATGAAAGAATGGGAAGAAATAGCTCCTCGAAAAATCGCCTCTAAGGTTTCTAGGTTTGAAAATTTGAAAGAATAAGGAAAAATCCCGTCTAACTCAGCTTTTATCCAGCTTCAGACATCGCAATTGCGATGTCATCTTTGCTATTGCGAGAAAGAGGTCGCATTTGTGAACTCCTCTCAGAATCCCAGTAATCGCAATTGCGATGTATTGGTCGCAAATGCAAACCCTGATGTCCCCAGGGCTCCAAACCAAACATGCACATAAGTCCAAAAACATCATACAAACTCACTCCCTTGCATGATTAAGACACCAAAATAACACCTAGAACTACGTATCGGACACCAAATCAAATTAAACTTAAGAGCTTCTATTTTAACAATCGGACGTCCCAATCACGTCAAACTGACTCCTTTCTCATAAAATTTTACAGATAAGTCATAAATATAGTAATGGACATATACCGAGTTGCGGTACCAAAATACGGACTCGGTATCAACAAAGTCAAATATTTGTCAAATCTTTAAATTCATTAAACCTTTAAACTTCAATTTTTCGACAAAAAACGATAACTCGAGCTAGGGACCTCCGAGTGAAGAACCATTGGGACCGTCAAAATACGTATTGGGTTCCGTCTAATTAAAACGTTGACTAAAGTCAACTTAAATAGATTTTTGAGGCAAAATTTCATATTTTATAAATTTTTGACACAAAAGCAATTCGGAATGCACACGCAAATCGAGCAGGCTAAAATAAGATATTTGAGGTTTTGAAACACAAAATGAAGGTTTAAAATTCTAGATAACCTATCGGGGCATCAAAAATATTCCCTACCATTTCACAAACTAAAAATCCGAAGCTATCCCTAAGAATATAAAAAATTATATTTTCAAAAGCATGAAAAAGCGTCAAAACGGTCGAAAGATACATACCTCTAAGAAAATGTCTCATGTTATTTTTCTTAAAGTCCGCTCCGATTAATGTCAACAAATCCTTCCAACACCAATGAGTTAAGTCAAAGTAACGAACCCAAATTAAACCACAAAATAGATAACATTCTAATTCTTTAAGCTTTATCAACAATATTGAATTATTCCCCCGATGTTGAAGAGATTGATGAATATCATTTTTGGGGTATTTGGGTATTATGGTTTTCAGTAAAAAGAAATTTACTTAAATGAAGCCCCCATTAGCTTTTTCCTCTTTTGTTTTAATTTCCGTTTTATTTTGATTTTTGTTTATCTCTTTTTTCTTTGTTTAACCACGTGTAGTCTATGTTTTAAATTTTTATAGGTTCATTTAATCACGTAGGAGCGATTGCGTCTCACGCATTATACCTTCCGGATAAATGTACTTATGTGAAGCGCTTAAAAAAAACATAACGTGTCTATAATATGATCAAAAATTGGTAGTTGGAATGTTTAACAGACACGTGAGACCAGGTTTAAGTGTATGTTTATATATTTCGTCAGAAAAAAATGCGATAAAATCATCCACTTAACTAGAAGATTCCTGGACTTTGTCTACGAGAATCCTAAACCTTCTGAAATTCATTGCAATATAGCAAACCATATTTGGGATTTCGAATAAATTTTTGTAACGACCCAGCCGGTCATTTTGAGATATTAGCCCCGATCCCCTATTTACTGCTTCCCCCATATTTTTTTTCTACTTATGTGACTTTCCAGGAGGTTTTGTTTGTGGTTTCAGAGTGATTTGGGACACTTAGTCTCTAAAACAGAATCTTAAGTTCTAGAATTTTGACCGTAGTTGAAATTGTGTCAAGACGACTCCATAACAGAGCTTCGTTAGTTCCATTAGATTTTTTGGGTGATTTTTGACTTAGGAGCGTGTTCGGATTGTGAATTGGAGGTCTGTAGCTGAATTAGGCTTGAAATGGCGGAAATTGAATTTTTAGGAAGTTTGACCGGAAGTGGACTTTTTGATATCGGGTTCAGAATCCAATTCTGGAAGTTTGAGTAGGTTTGTAATGTCTAATATTACTTATGTACAAAATTTTAGGTCAATCGAACGTGATTTGATATGTTTTGACATCGCTTGTAGAAGTTTGATGTTTCAAAGTTCATTAAGCTTGAATTGGAGAGTGATTGGTGGTTGTGTCATTGTTTGATGTGATTTGAGGCTCGACTAAGTTCGTATGGTATTTTTGGACTTTTTGATACATTTGGTTGAGGTCCAGTGGGCCTCGGGTGGATTCCGGATGGTTAACGAACAAGTTTTGGACTTGTTGAAGTTGTAGAATGTCTGGTGTTTCTGGTTGTTGGTTTTCTTCTTCACGTTTGCGAGGTAAGTTTCGCGTTCGCGGAGAGGAACTGGAGACAGGAGGGTATCTTTTTCTTCACGTTCGCAATGAAGGTCCTACGTTCGCGAAGATCTGAGGTAACAAGTCTTCGCGTTCGCGATGAGGGTCCCGCATTCGCGTAGAGATAGCTAGTCAACTGACTCTCCAGGAAATTTACCTATGTGTTCGTGATGTTGATCCAGTGTTCACGTAGGGTTGACCTGACTAAGCTTTTTATTCGCGATGAAGAATTTTAGACAGAAGAAATTTGGTGCTTCGTGAACGCGAGAGTTCTTCCGCGTTCTTGAAGAAGGGACCACCGGGAATAATATAACATTTTAAAATCGAGGGTTTTCCTTTTTTTTATATAACTTGAGATAGAGAGATTGAATATGGAAGATATTTTGAGGGATTTTCATAGGCATCGATTGGTTAATGATTCTTCACTTGTTTTTGGTAATATTCCATTAATCTATCATTAATTCCACCTTTTAATTTTGGATTTGGGCTGAGAAAATTGGGACAAATAGAAAAAGTTCTTCAACCAAATTTTTGGGTTTTGATTGAGATTTTTACATCGTATTTGAGTAATTTTGGTACGAGTGAACTCGTGGGTGAATGGGTGTTTTTGTGACTTTTACCTGATTCCGAGACGTGGGTCTTGGTCGACGTTTTGGGAAATTTTTTGAAATGCTTGTTAAAGTCTTGATTTTTTTAATTAGATTAGTTTATTATAATTGTATTTATGGTATGTAGCTGTTTTTGGCTAGATTTGGGCCATTCGGATTCGGATAATCGAGGAAAGGGCATTCTTATTGATTGATTGATCTTAGTTCGAGGTAAGTGGCTTGCTTAACCTTGTGTAAGGAAAATCCCCTTAGGATTTGGTATTGTTTTGATATTTCTATGATATATGAGCACCATGTACGCGAGGTAACAAGTGCGTACACGGGCTATTTGTTGTAAAATCTGGTCTTTCACTGAGTAGCAGCCGGTTACACTTTAATTGAGTTATACCTGCATGTTTAGTTATCTTGTTTAGTCTAATTTCACATGTCTACGCGTCTTAAATGTTTATTCAAAATCTATGCAACATGTTTAGTTGAATTCATGTCGTTACGTGATTTGTATCAACCTTAGCTGTAGAATTCTTGATGTTAATTACCTTTTCCACTGATATGAGTTGTGTATTTACCTTTGGGACTACGAGGCGGTACCTCGGGAGATGCCCTGCACATTTACTTTTGGGATTACGAGGTGGTACCTCGGGAGATCCGCATGCATATTTACTTTTGGGACTACGAGGCGGCACCTCGGGAGATCCCCCATCTTATTTTCTTTTGAGACAACGAGGTAGTACCTCGGGAGATACCTCGGGAGATATCCTTGATATTTACTTTGGGACTACGAGACGGTATCTAGAGATATTCCCTGTTGAGTGTTTACTTTTGGAACTACGAGACGGTATCCCGGGAGTGCCCTTGTTGTTTATCTCATTGTATTGTGTTGTTATTACTCTGTGAACTCTACTATTAAATTCTCCCTCTTTCTTCATTTTATTATATCATCTGTCTTATTATTATATCCTAGTAAGGCCTAGACCTGACCTCGTCACTACTCTACCAAGGTTAGGCTTGGCACTTACTAGGTACCTTTGTGGTGTAATCATGCTACTCTTCTGCACATGTTTTGTGTGCAGATCCAGGTACTTCTTATCAGCCCCACTATTAACTGAGAGTGATTGCTGCTGTACAGACACTTCAAGGTACATCTTCCGCGTCCGCAGACCTCGTAGTCCCCTTCTATTCCCTCTTTTCTATACTTTCTTAAACTCTGATGTATATAGATACTAGTTTTTCTTCTGTAGCTTGTGATTTATGATACCCGGGTTTTGGGTACTCTGTGTATACTCTAGTTCTGGGTGTACATGCCGAGCGGCATTTAATCATTTTGTAGTTATCTGTTGCGGTCTAGTTGTTAAATTTTGTTTTCAATTATGTTATTTTGTAATTTGTTAGGCTTACCTAGTCGTGGCGACTAGATGCCGTCACAACATCTTATGGAGGGAGATTTGGGTTGTGACAAGTTAGTACCATAGATCTAGGTTCATAAGTCGCGAAAGCAAGTTTAGTAGAGTATCGCGGATCGGTATAGAAACGTCTATACTTTTCTTCGAGAGGCTATGGAACTGTTAGGAAAATTACACTTCTTTGATTCTTTGTCGTGCGAAATTGTTGACTTCAAAACTCTAAACTTCTTCCTTCTATTCTCTCACAGATGGTGATAACACATACAGGTGGATCGGATGACCAGGCACCCACGCCCCTGCTAGGGCCGTAAAATATCGGGGCTGGGGTCGAGGCCGAGGACGTCCACTTGGTGCAACCAGAGCACACGCACGAGCTGCTATAGAGGAGCCCCCAGTATCTCCAGCTGGTGGGCAGGCACCTGAGGTACCTATTGCTGCAACAGCCCTCCAGGATACTCTAGCCCTGTTTCTGAGCATGTTCGGCACCTTAGCTCAGGCTCAATTGATTCAACTTGCTCTTTCCACATCTCAGGCCGCGGGAGGAGCATTAACTCCCGCCGCCCGTACCCCAGAGCAGCGGGTTCAGGTCAACCAGGTTCAAGAGATCATACTGATGCAACTAGTAGCTCCAGTTCAACCCGAGGTTAGGGCAGCAGTTTCTAAGGTGGAGCAGCTTAGACTTGAGAGGTACAAGAAATACCACCCTCCTAATTTCAGCGGCTTGGCGTGAGAGGATGCCTAGTGTTTTCTGGAGGAGTATCACCGTATTCTCCATACTATGGTTGTAACGAAGTCGAGTGGGATTTATTTTACTATATTTCAGCTTGGAGGAGCAGCCTATCAGTGGTGTCATGCTTATGAGTTGGGTAGTCCGGCTGAGGCAGATTCACTTGCATGGACTCAGTTCTCCGACATATTCTTGAGGGAGTATGTTCCCTAGTGTATCAGAGATGCATGTCGCGGAGAGTTTAAGCAGTTGCGCTAGGGTTCCATGAATGTGTCAGAGTATGCAGTTCGATTCAGTGATTTGGCCCGTCATGCACCAGCCTTGGTTGCTAAAGTTCGGGAGAGGGTTTGTCGTTTTATCGAGGGAATCCAACCCAATATCAGGCTTAGCATGGCGCGTGAGTTGGAGATAGATATTTTGTACTAGCAAGTTGTGAGTATTACTAGGAGATTAGAGGGTATGCTTTCTCGGGAGAGAGAGAGAGGAGAGGGAGGCCAAGACGTCTCGAGAGTCTGGAACTTATAGTAGTACTTGTGCCCTAGCTGCAGTTCGTCATGGTAGGGTCTATGTGAGTCGCCCCATTCATTTCAGCACTTCCAACCGCCAATGGTATTCAGGCCCTTCTTAGGACCCAAGAGCCTTATTGTGCACCTCTAGATTCTAGGGCACCTCATGCACGAGTGTTTTTAGAGGTCAGTCTAGCAGACCTGGCATGAGCCAGTCACAGCAGTTACGCCCTCCGAGATCTTATTTTGAGTGTGGCGACACTCGGCATATGGTGAGGGATCGCCCCAGACTTAGATGGGGTGCACCTCCACAAGACTTCTTAGGCACATCGTGCTCCACCAGGTCCTCAGGCTATGATTACAGCACCACCTACCACTCCACCTACTCAGCGAGCTCAAGGTGGAGGTCAGGGAGGTAGAGGTCTCCCTAGAGGGGGAGGCCATGCAAGATATAATGCTCTTCCAGCTCCTACCGAGGTAGTTGCATCCGACTCTATCATTACAGGTACAGATATGTCAGTTTTATTTGATCCAGGCTCCACTTATTCCTATGTGTCATCTTATTTTTTCCCTTATTTTGGCGTATCTCGTGATTCTTTGAATTATCCTGTTTATTAGTCTACACCTATGGGAGATTCTATTGTTGTTGAACACGTGTATCTGTCGTGTTTGGTTGTTCTTAGTGGTTTTAGGACCAGGGCTGACTTATTATTGCTCATTATGGTATACTTTGATATTATTTTGGGCATGGACTAGTTGTCACCCCATTATTCTATTCTTGATTGTCACGCCAAGACCGCAGTGCTAGCTATGCCAAGATTACTGTGATTATAGTGGAGAGGTATCTTAGAGTATACTCCCAGCACAGTTATTTCATTTCTTAAAGCTCATTGAATGATTGAGATGGGGTGTGACGCGTATTTAGCTTATGTGAGAGATGTCAATATTGATACCCCTACAGTGGAGTCAGTCCCAGTAGTGAGGGATTTTCCTGATGTATTTCCAGTTGATCTTCCGGACATGTCACCCGATAGAGATATTGACTTTGGCATTGATTTGTTGTCGGGCACTCAGCCCATATCTATTTCTCCATATCATATGGCTCCTCCTAAGTTGAAGGAATTGAAGGAGCAGTTACATGAGTTGCTTGATAAGGGCTTCATTCAGCCCAGTGTATCACCTTGGGGTACTCCGATCTTGTTTTTGAAGAAAAAGGATGATTCTATACAGATGTGCATTGATTATCGCCAGTTGAACAAAGTTATAGTGAAGAAAATGTATCCATTGCCTCATATTGATGACCTATTTGATCAGTTACATGGAGCCAATGTGTTTTCCAAGATTGACTTATGTTCAAACTATCCTCAGCTGAAGATTAGGGACCCAGATATCTCCAAGACTGCTTTCAGGACTCTGTATGGTCAGTACGAGTTCCTTGTGATGTCACTTGGGTTGACCAACGCCCCAGCAACATTTATGCACTTGATGCACAATGTGTTCTGGCCCTATCTTGACTAATTCATCATTGTGTTTATTGACGACATTCTGGTGTACTCCCGGACTCGAGAGGATCATGAGCAAAACTTGAGGAATGTGCTTTAGACCTTGAGAGAAAAGAAGTTATGTGGTAAATTTTCAATGTGTGAATTTTGGCTAGACTTAGTGGCATTCTTGGGTCATGTGGTGTCGAGTGATGGGATCAAGGTAGATCCGAAGAAGTTGAAGTAGTGTAGAGTTGGCCGGGACCATCCTCACCTACGGAGATCCTGAGTTTTCTTGGGTTGGCAGGGTATTACGGTCGATTTGTAAAGGGTTTCTCATCTATTGTAGCACCTATGACCACGCTGACCTAGAAGGATTCTCCATTCAGGTGGACAGAGGAGTGTGAGGAGAGCTTTCAGAAGCTCAAGACAGCTTTGACTACAACCACAGTATTGGTATTGCCTACAGGTTCGGGGTCTTATACAGTATATTGTGATGCGTCACGTATTGGTCCCTGCGCGGTGTTAATGCAGGACGGTAAAGTGATTTCCTACGCGTCTTGACAACTGAAGGTGCATGAAATGAACCATCATGTCCACGACGTTAAGTTAGCAGCTATTGCTCATGCCTTGAAGATTTGGCAGCACTATTTGTACGTTGTCCCTTGTGAGATCTACACCGATCACCGGAGTTTGCAGTATCTGTTTAAATAGAAGGATCTTAACTTCCATCAGCGGAGGTAGTTGGAGATGCTTAAGGATTATGATATCACTATTTTGTACTATCCTGGGAAGGCCAATATTGTGACCGATGCCTTGAGTCGCCGGGCAGAGAGTTTGGGGAGCTTAGCATATCTATCAACAGCAGAGAGGTCATTGGGTGTTGGATTTTTTAGGCCTTCCAATTTATTAGATTGGATATTTTCGAGCTGAGTCGAGTGTTGGCTTCTGTAGTCTCTCGGTATTCTCTTCATGATCATACCAGGGAGCGTCAGTATAATGACCCCCATCTGCTTGTCCTTAGGTACAGGGTTCAGCACGGTAATGCTAAGAAGGTCACTATTGGAGATGATGGTGCATTGAGGATGTAGGTCAGGCTATGTGCGCCCAATGTAGATGGCTTGTGTGAGTTGATTCTCCAGGAGGCTCACAACTTGCGGTACTCCAGTCATCCGAGTGCCGCGAAGATGTATCAGGACTTTAGACAACATTATTGTTGGAGGAGAATGAAGAAGTACATAGTGGAATATGTAGCTCGGTGTCTAAATTTCTAGCAGGTAAAGTATGAACATCAACGGCCAGGTGGATTGCTTCTAAAGTTTGAGATTCCAGAGTGGAAATAGGAGCATATCACTATGGATTGCGTTATTGGGCTTCCACGGACTCAGCGGGGGTTTGATGCAGTTTGGGTGATTGTGGATAGGCTGACCAAGTCAGCTTATTTAATTCCTGTGATGACTACCTATTCTTCCGAGCAGATGGCTCGAGTTTATATCTGCGAGATCGTCAGGCTTCGTGGCGTACTAGTATCTATCGTCTCTGACCGGGGTATGCAGTTCACATCACAGTTCTGGAGGGCCATACAACATGAGTTAGGTACTCAGGTTGAGTTGAGCATAAAATTTCACCCTCAGACAGACGGACACTCCGAGCGCACTAGTTAGATACTAAAGGATATGCTCTGTGCATCTGTAATGGAGTTTGGAGGTTCTTGGGATCAGTTCCTACCACTTGCAGAGTTTGCCTAACAACAATTATCAGTCAAGCACACAGATGGCACCTTATGAGACTCTGTATGGTAGCGATGTCGGTATCCAATAGGTTGGAGTCGTGCGAGGCTAGGTTATTGGGTACAGACTTAATTTAGGATGCTCTGGAGAAGGTTAAGGTGATTCAGGATCGACTGCGCACATCCCAGTCCAGATAGAAGAGTTATGTGGATCGGAAGGTTTGCAATGTTGCATTTATGGTTGGAGAGCGGGTCCTGCTCTAGGTGTCACCCATGAAGGGTATTATGAGGTTCGAAAAGAAGGGCAAGTTGAGCCCAAGGTTTATTGGCCCATTCGAGGTGTTGCGACGTGTCGGCAAGGTTTCTTATGAGCTTTCCTTACCTCCTAGTCTAGCAGGAATTCATCCGGTGTTCCATGTTTCTATGCTCCAAAAATATCACGGTGATCCGTCTCATATTTTGGATTTCAGCTCAGTCCAATTGGACAAGGATTTATCTTAAGTTGAGGAGTCGGTGGCTATTTTGGACAGGCAGATTTGAAAGCTGAGATTAAAGAACATTACTTCCATAAAGGTTCAGTGGAGGGGTCAACCGGTAGAGGAGGCGACTTGGGAGACCGAGCATGATATGTGCAGCGTTATCCTTATCTTTTCACCACTTCAGACATGTCCCTATACTCGTTCAAGGACGAACGATTGTTTTAAGAGGGGGGGAAATAACGACCTGGCCCGTCATTTTGAGAGTATTAGCCCCGATCCCCTATTTACTGCTTCCCCAGTATATTTTTTCTTCTTATGTGATTTTCCGGAAGGTTTTTTTTGTGGTTTCGAAGTTATTTGGGACACTTAATCCCTAAAATGGAAGCTTAAGTTCTAGGATTTTTACCATAGTTGGAACTGTGTGAAGACGACTCCGAAACAGAGTCGTCGGCTCTGTTAGCTCCGTTGGGTGATTCCGGACTTAGGAGCGTGTCCGGATTGTGAATTGGAGGTGTGTAGTTGAATTAGGATTGAAATGACAGAAGTTAAATTTTTGGGATGTTTGACCGGAAGTGGACTTTTTAATATCGGGCTCAAATTTCGATTCTGGAATTTGAAAAGTTTCATATTGTCGAATATGACCTGTGTGTAAATTTTGAGGTCAATCGGACATGATTTGATATGTTTCGACATCGATTGTAGTAGTTTGAAGTTTCAAAGTTCATTAAGTTTGAATTGGAGGGTGATTCGTATTTTTAGCGTTATTTGATGTCATTTGAGGGATAGACTATGTTCGTATGGTGTTTTAGGACTTGTTGGTATGTTTGGTTGAGGTCCTGGGGGCCTCGGGTGAATTCCGGATGGTTAACGGACAAGTTTTGAACTTGTTGAAGTTGCAAAATTTCTGGTGTTTCCAGTTACTGGATTCCTTCTTCGCGTTTGTGAGGGGAGTTCTGCGTTCGCGTAGAGGAACTACAGATAGGAGGGCATTTTTCTTCACGTTTACGATGAAGTTCCAACGTTCGCGAAGCTTTGAGGTAAAAAATCTACATATTCGCGATGGGGGTCCTAGGTTCGCGTAGAGATAGTTGGTCAACTGAGTCTCCAGGAAATTTGCCTACGCATTCGCAATTATGGTCTCGCGTTCGTGTAGGGTTGACCTGAGTAAGCTTCACGTTCGCAATTAGGCCATCGCGCTCGCGATGAAGAATTTTGGACTGAAAAAATTTTGTGCTTCACAAACGCGAGGGTTCTTCTGCGTTCGTTAAGAAGGGATCACTGGGCAGAATATAACATTTCAAAATCGAGGGATTGGCCATGTTTAATATAACTTCAGATAGCGAGCTCAGATTTGGACGAGATTTTGAGGGATTTTCAGAGATATCGATTGGGTAATGATTCTTCACTTGTTTGAGGTTATATTTCACTAATATAATGTTAATTCTACCCTTTAATTTAGGATTTGGGCTGAGAAAATTGGGAAAATGGGAAAAATTCTTCAACCAAATTTTTGGGTTTTGATTGATATTTTTACATCGGATTTGAGTGATTTTGGTGCGAGTGAACTCGTGGGTGAATAGATGTTCATATTTTGTGACTTTTACCCGATTCCAAGACGTGGGCCCCGGTAGACCTTTTGGGGAAATTTTCGAACTTCTTGTAATAGTCTTGATTTCATTAATTATATTAGTTTATTATAGTTGTAATTATGGTATGTAATTATTTTTGGCTAGATTTGGGCCATTCGGAGTCGGATGACTGAGGAAAGAGCATTCTTATTTATTAATTGAGCTTGGTTCGAGGTAAGTGATTTGCCTAACCTTGTGTGAGAAAAATCCCTTTAGGATTTGGTACTGTTGGGATATTTGTGTGATATGTGAGCACCGTATACGCGAGGTGACAAGTGCGTACACTGGCTATTTGTTGTAAAATTTGGTCTTTCACTGAGTAGTAGCCTGTTATACTTTAATTGAGTTATACTTGTATGTGTCATTATCCTGTTTTGTCTAATTTCGTATGTCTATGTGTCTTATTAAATGCTTATTTGAAATATGTGCAGCATGCTTAGTTCAATTCCTGCCCTTAATTGATTTGTATCAACCTTAGCTGTAGAATTTTTGTTGTTAATTGCTTTTTCCACCGATTTGAGCTGTGTATTTACTTTTGGGACTACGAGGCGTTACCTCGAGAGATCCTCTACACATTTAATTTTGGGACTACGGGCGGTACCTCGGGAGATCCCCTGCACATTTACTTTTGGGACTACAACGTGGTACCTCGGGAGATCTCCTTACATATTTACTTTTTGGACTACAAGACGGTATCTCGAGAGATGCCCTGTTGAGTGTTTACTTTTGGGACTACGAGATGGTATCTCAGGAGCACCCCTATTGTTTATCTCATTGTGATGGGTTGTTATTACTCTGTGAACACTTCTGTTAAATTCTCCCTCTTTCTTCATTTTATTATATCATCTGCCTTATAATTATATCCCAGTAAGGCCCGGACCTGACCTCGTCACTCTACCGAGGTTAGGCCTGGCACTTACTGGATACCATTGTGGTGTACTCATGCTACTCTTCTGCACATGTTTTGTGTGCAGATCCAGGTACTTCTTATTAGCCCCGCTATTAGCTGAGAGTGCTTGCTGCTGTACAGAGATTTCAAGCTACATCTGCCGCGTCCGCGGACCTCGGAGTCCCCTTCTATTCCCTCCTTTCCGTACTTTTTTAGACTCTGGTGTATATAGATACTAGTTTTCTTTTGTAGCTTGTGACTTATGATATCCGGGTTTTGGGAACTCTATGTATACTCTAGTACTGGGTTGCTTGTACATGCCGAGCGAAATTTTATCATTTTATAGTTATCTGTTGCGGTCTAGTTATTAAATTTTATTTTCATTTATATTATTCTGCAACTTTGTTAGGCTTACCTAGTCGTAGAGACTAGGTACCGTCACGACATGAGTGCGGATGGAAATGTTGGTGGGTTCGTGACAATTTTTTCTGTTGTCCATATATATAGTTAAGCAAGAAAAGAATATAAACTGCATCTTTTATGCAAGCTTACTTGTAATACATATTAGTGATACTTCATCCGTTTAATTTTAGATGACACACTTATTTTTATTAATCCGTTTAAAAATCAATGACACTTTTCTGCAATTGGAGCTTTTACTTCACAAATGAGAAGCCTATATAATCACACAAATATCATGGCTCCATAAAGCTTTTACCCCTTAAGCTTTTAAGATTATGAGTTTTAAATATTTTCTTTTTTTTTTTTAAACTTCATGTCAAGTTAAACTATCTCATCTAAATTGAAACAAGGAGTAATATCAATTTACATCGATGCTTACCTGTACATATGAGTGACTTATGTGCCAGCCACTATTTCATTAAATTATAGATGTTATTTGATTTTCTTGCATTTTTTCAATTCGATGAGGGAGTTCATATGATTAATGAATGTATGATCACTGACCAGCTAACAAATTAAAACAGTAACTACCTGGGGCTAAGCTAGCCTATCTAACAAGTAGTTTTATTAGGATGAAGAGATTGCAGAATCTAGCGTCATTAATTATGAGCGAGCTTAATCTATATTTATATTTATATTTTTATAAAACCATGAATATAATATAAGTAGACTAAAATATCCCTATAATAAGGATGGACTTTAATTACGTGTTGGACAAAATTGTAACTTCCAAAACTTGTTCCAAATATGAATTTGCATAGAATTGTAATACCAATCAATTTTTGTCCTTTACCTATTGCGGCAAAAATTAAATTATTTGCTCAATACAATGCACAAAAATCATAAACTAAAGATTCATCTTAAAAATCAAATAACTCCACGGTACAGGGGTCATCAAAATTAATTTATTTTTTAGTTTGTTTGGTCTGACACCCGATCACTAAATATAATGACTCGGTCGGTCGTTTTTAGAGTTAGAGCCCCGATCTCCTATTAACTATTTTTCCGTATCTTATTCTGTTATTTTAGGTTGCCGGGAGGGTTCGTGTTGGTTTTTGAAATGAATTGAGACACTTAGTCTCTTATTTGGGAGCTTAAGTTGGAAAAGTCGACCGGATGTTGACTTGTGTGTAACGACCTTGGATTTCAATATTGGAGGTTCCGTTAGCTCCGTTAGGTGATTTTGGACATAGGAGCGCGCCCAGAATATGATTTGGAAGTTCGTAGTAGATTTAGGCTTGAATTGGCGAAAGTTGGAATTTGGGCGATTTTCGTCGGTAGTGAAAATTTTGATATTAGGCCCGGAATGGGATTCCAGAAGTGGGTATAGGTTCTTAGTGTCATTTTTGACTTGTGTGTAAAATTTGAGGTAATTCGGGCGAGATTTGATATGTTTCGACGTCGTTTGTAGAATTTAGAAATTTCAAAGTTCATTAGGCTTGAATCCTTATGTAATTCGTTTTTTTGATGTTGTTTGATGTGGTTTGGAGGCTCGACTAAGTTCGTAAGGTGTTTTAAGATTGGTTGGTATGTTTGGTTGAGGTCTGGGGGTCCTCGAGCGCGTTTTGGGTGCTTAACGAATGAAAAATTAGACTTAGGAGAATGCTGAAAAATTTCTGGTATCTGGTGTTTCGCACCTGCGGAGGGGAGACCGCAGGTGTGGACTCGCACGTGCGGAAGATCAGATGCAGAAGCGAATCGGGAAGGAATGGATAGGAGTCGCAGGTGCGAGGGAATCGCCGCATCTGCGATGCCCGCAGATGCGCTATAGGACCCTCAGAAGCGGACCTGGGCCCGCAGGTGCATCCATTTGCTCGCAGATGCAGACCCAGCCCCTTAATTCATTTTTTGTACCTGGGATGAAAATCCCGCAGGTGCGATGAATTGTCCGCATATGCAGAATAACTGGGCATAAAAGGGGCAGATTCGAGGGTTGATGTTCATTTTCACAAATTCGATTTTGAGCTCGGGAGAAGGCGATTTTTCAAAGGTTTTGAAGAGGAAAGCATTGGGTAATGATTCCTAATCCTATTTTGATCATATTTCATTAATCTATTGTTGTTTTCTTCATTTGATCAAGGAATTTGAGTGAGAAAGTAGAAAAATTGTGAGAAAAGTCTCCCAATCGTATTTCTAAGTTTTGAGTGGGTTTTAGGCGTCGGATTTGGAAGATTTTTGTACGAGTGAACTCATGAGTGAATGGGTGTTTTTATTTGGTAACTTTTACCCGTTTTCGAGACGTGGGCCCGGGGAGGCTTTTTGGGCATTTTCCTATTTTCTTGACATAGCTTTGATTTCATTAGCGATGCTAGTTACTTGTAGCTATATTTATGTTATGTAATTGATTTGATTAGATTTGGGCCACTCGAAATTGGATACTCATGGAAAAAGCGTGATTTCAAATTGATTTGAGCTTGGTTCAAGGTAAGTGACCTCCCTAACTTTATGTGGGGGAACTCCCCGTAGGATTTGATACTGTTTGATATATGGGCGTCGTGTACGTGAGGTGACGAGTATGTACACGGGCTATTTATTGTACAACTCCATTTTTCACTAAACCATAACTTGCTTTTCCTTGTTTGAAGTACAATATCTTATGTAACTACCCTGTTTAGATTAGAAAAACATGTCTACGTGTTTTAACTGTCTATTTGAACTATGTGCAGCATGTTTAGTAAATTTTCCTGAATTCTTTAAGGTAATATTAGTCTGAACTGTAGGTTTCCTTGTTGTAGCTATTGTTTATATTGGCTGAGCTGTATATTTACTTTGAGACTATGGACGATATTCCATTAGATCCCCTTGTTCTGCATATTTACTTTGGGACTATAGACGATATTCCAGTAGATCCCCCCGTTCTGCATATTTACTTTGGGACTATGGACGATATTCCGGTAGATCCCTTGTTCTGCATATTTAATTTGTGACTACGGACGATATTCCAGTAGATCCCCCTGTTCTGCATATTTACTTTGGGACTACAGAAGATATTCCGGTAGATCCTCCTATTCTGCATATTTACTTTGGGACTACGGAACGATATTTTGATAGATCCCCCTGTTTTGCAAATTTACGTTTAGGAATACGAGACGATATCCTGGGAGATCCCCTGTTGTTATCTCTGTGTACTAATCTTGTGACTTTCTATGATTACATCCATGATTAAATTTTAGTACTTATTTTAATGTAATATTTCATTCTATCGTAGTTTATGATATATATATACCAGTAGGCCCCTGACATGGCCTTGTCACTACTTGACCGAGGTTAGGCTTGGCACTTAGTGAGTACCATTATGGTGTACTCACTCCCTTCCTACACACATTTTCGTGTGTAGATCCATGTACCTCTCATCCACCTCATTATTAGTGCAGCTGCAGTAGCCACCGGAGACTTCAAGGTATATCTACACGCCTCCGTAGATCCGCGGAGTTCCCCTATATCTTTTACTTTGTTTCCCTCCTGTATTTCTTAGACTCATTGTATAGCAGACTGTTAGATAGATTCCGTAGAACTTGTGATTCATGGTTCCGGGTTTTGGAAAGTGTTGTGTTTAAATTGGAAAATTGGTTTTACTTGTATATGCCAAGCGATATTTTACCTTTATATAGTCATTCTGGCGCTTAGTCGTTCCTTAATTTTCTTTATTTTCGGTTATTTCAATGTTAATAGGCTTACCAAGTCGTAGGCGATTAGGTGCCGTCACGACATCTTTCGGATGGGGAAAAATCGGTCTTGATGAGTCACAATCCGGTCTATTAGATTCTCACGGATCGGTATGGAGACGTTGATACTTATCTTCGGGAGGCTATGAAACTGTTAGGAAAGTTACACTTCTTTCATTCCTATCGTGCGATCTTATTGATCTTGGAGTTTGAAATTTTATCATTTCCATTCCCTCGCAGATGGTGAGGACACGAACAATAGTTATCAATGACACTGCTCCCGGAGCAGGTGTCGCTAGGGGCAGAGATGGGCGATTAGTGCGCACCGCAGCTAGAGTACCTACCAGGCAGCAGTTGAGGGGCCGCCAATAGCTCCTGTTGGGGGAGAGGTACCTGTTGTAACCTCCAGACTTTAGGAGAATTTAGCACAATTCATGTGCGCGTTTGGTACATTGGTTTAGGCACGGTTTATTCCAGTTGTACCAGCTACTTCACAGAACGGTGGAGGGACTCAAACTCCCACCGCCCACACACTAGAGCAGCGAATTCACGATGGTCAGGTTCCAGGTGTCATGGTGATATAGCATGTGGTCCCATTTCAGTAGGTGGTAGGGTTAATTTGGGGGGTAGAGGACAGGTGGGTCCAGGAGAGAGAAGACATACGAGGTCAGGAGATAAAGTACAGGCAGGCGAGGAGACCTCTTAGACTGGAGAGATCCACCGGTCCTTATTTTGGAGGCAGGGTATAGCATGGTAGGGGTTTTGTGGGTCAGCCAATTCAGTTTGCATTTCAGGCTTCACACGGCGTTTCAGGTATTCATGGGTCTCAGGGTACCCGTGCCGCACAGTTCCCACGGCCACTTTAGCATCGAGGTTGTTTTGAGTGTGCCAACACTCACCATGTGGTGAGGATTTTCCCTAGACTTAGGATGTGTGCACATGCACAGACTTCTCAGCCACCACGTACTCCACCGGGTCCTCCAGTTATGCTTCCAGCCCCAGCTGCTGCCACATCTCCTCAAGCAGCTCGAGGTGGAGGTCGGGGAGGTCAAGGACGCTCTAGAGGGGGAGGTCGAGCTAGGTATTATGCCCTTCCAGTACGTTCAGAGGTAGTTGTTTCATATTCTTTCATCACAGGTATCGTCCCCGTCTGTCATAGAGATGCATTGGTCTTATTTGACCCATGCTCTACGTATTCATATGTGTCTTCTTATTTTTCTCCACATTTGGGGGTATCTCGGGATTCTTTGAGTTTTCTTGTTTATGTATCTACTCATGTGGGAGATTCTCTTGTTATGGACCGCATTTATCGGTCATGTTTGATTGCTCTTAGTGGTTTTGAGACCAGAGCCGATTTATTATTTCTCAACATAGTAGATTTTGATGTTATCTTGGGCATGGACTACTTGTCACGCTGTTATGCTATTCTTGATTGTCATGCTAAGCCATGACGCTGGCTAAGCCAGGCTTACCGCGATTAGAGTGGAGAGGTACCTTACAGTATAATCCCCATAGGGTCATTTCGTTTCTTAAGGCTCAGCGAATGGCTGAGAAGGGGTGTGATGCGTATTTGGCCTATGTGAGAGATGTCAGTATTGTTAGCCCTACAGTTGAGTCAGTTCCGGCAGTGAGGGACTTCCCTGATGTGTTTCCAGCTGATCTTACGGGCATGCCGCCCGACAGATATATTGATTTTGGCATTGGTTTTTTGCCGGGCACTCCACCCATATCTATTCCTCCTTACCGTATGGCTCCTCCTGAGTTGAAGGAGTTGAAGGAGCGGTTACAGGAGTTTCTTAATAAGGGTTTCATTAGGCCTAGAGTGTCACCTTGGTGGTGCTCATGTCTTGTTTATGAAGAAAAAGGAATGGTTTTATACGTATGTGGGATGACCAGGCTTCGGGAATCGGATATCCCGAAGATTGCTTTCAGGACCAGATATGGTCATTATGAGTTTCTTGTTATGTATTTTGGGTTGACCAACGCCCCAACATCCTTTATGCATTTGATGCACAGTGTGTTCCGGCCTTATCTTGATTCTTTCGTCATTGTTTTTATTGACGACATCTAGTGTATTCTCGGACTCAGGAAGATCATGAGCAGCACCTGAGGACGGTGCTTCAGACTTTGAGGGAGAAAGGGTTGTACGCAAAAACTTCTAAGTATGAATTATGGCTTGATTCAGTGGCATTCATGGGTCACGTAGTATCTTGTGATGGGATCAAGGTAGATCCGAATAAGTTGGAGGCAGTGCATAGTTGGCCAAGACCATCATCAGCTACGGAGATTCGCAGTTTCCTTTGTTTGGCAAGATATTACCGTCACTTTGTAAAGGGGTTTTCATCTATTGCTACCTATGACCAGGTAGGCCTAGAAGGGTGCTACATTCAGGTGGACAGAGGAGTGTGAGGGGAGCTTCCAGGAGCTCAAGACAGCTTTGACTATATCCCCAATACTGGTATTGCATATAGGTTTGGGGTCTTACACTATATATTGTGATGCCTCGAGTATTGGTCTTAGAGTTGTGTTGATGCAGTATGATAGGGTGTTGCATGCGCGTCCAGACAGTTGAAGGTGCATTAGAAGAATTATCATGTCCATGATCTTGAGTTAGCAGCTATTGTTCACGCCTTGAAGATCTGGCGTCATTATTTGTACGGTGTTCCTTATGACATGTACAATGATCACCGGAGTTTGCTGCACCTGTTCAAGCAAAAGGATCTTAATTTACGTCGACGGAGGTTGATGGAGCTACTTAAGGATTATGACATCACTATATTGTACCACCTAGGTAAGGCAAATGTAGTGGTCGACGCCTAGAGTCGCTGGGCGGAGAATTTGGGGAGTTTGGCATATCTTCCAGTAGCAGAGAGGCCCTTAGCATTGGATATTTCATAGCCGAGCTGAGTATTGGCTTGTTTGGTCGATCGATATTCTCTTTATGACCGTATTAGGGAGCCAGTATGATGACCCCCCATATTCTAGTCCTTGAAGATAGAGTTCAGCGAGGTGATGCTAGAGATGTGACTATTGGTGATGATGGTGTGATGAGGATGCAGTGCCGGATATTTTTTCCCAATGTGGATGAGCTTCGGGAGTTGATTCTTGAAGAGGCGCACAGCTCGCGGCATTCCATCCATCCGGGTGCCGCGAAGATGTAACAGGATTTGAGACAACACTATTGGTGGACCAGGATGAAGAAGGATATAGCTGGGTTTGTGGCCAGGTGTCTCAACTATCAGCAGGTCAAGTATGAGCATTAGAGACCGGGTGTCTTGCTTCAGAGGTTAGAGATCCCGGAGTGGAAGTGGGAGCGGATCACCATGGATTTTTTAGTTGGACTCCCACGGAGTTTGAGGAAGTTCGATCCTATTTGGGTAATTGTGGATCCGCTGACCAAGTCAGCTCATTTCATCCCAGTGATGACTACATACTCTTTAGAGAGGTTGGCTGAGATTTACATCAGAGATATTGTCCGTCTACATGGAGTCCCAGTTTTCATCATTTCAAACAGAAGTACACAGTTCACATCACGGTTCTGGAGAGCCATACAACAGGAGTTGGGTAATATGCTCCATGCTTGTGGGATGGAATTTGGAGGGTCATGGGACCAGTTCATGCCACTTGCAGAGTTTGCCTACAACAACAGTTATCAGTCCAACATTCAGATGGTACCTTATAAAGCTCTATATGGTCGGCGGTCTCGGTCCCTAGTGGGTTGGTTTGAGACGGGAGAGGCCCGATTGTTGGGTACAGACTTCGTCCAGGATGCCAAGGATAAGGTGAAGGTGATTCAGGATAGACTTCGCACAACCCAGTGCAGGTAGAAGAGTTATGCGGACCGTAAGGTTCTCGAGTTGGCATTTATGGTTGGAGAGCAGGTCTTGCTTCGGGTATCGCCTATGAAGGGCTCCACGAGGTTCAGGAAGAAGGGAAAGCTGAGCCTGAGGTACATTGGTTCTTTTGAGATATTGCGGCGTGTTGGGGAGGTTGCTTATGAGCTTGCTCTACCTCCCAGCCTAGCAGGAGTTCATCCGGTATTCCACGTTTCTATGCTACGTAAGTACCAAGGTTATCCGACTCATATATTGGATTTCAGCTTAGCACAGTTGGACAAGGATCTATCTTATCACAGTTGGACAAGGATCTATCTTATGTTGAGGAGCCAGTGGCTATTTTGGACAGGCAAGTAAGAAACCTAAGGTCAAAGAACATTGCTTCAGTGAAGGTTCAGTGGAGGGGTCAGACAGTCGAGGAGGCGACTTGGGAGACCGAGCAGGATATGCGCAGCCGTTACCCTCATCTTTTCACAGCTTCAGGTATGTCTTTATACTCATTCGAGGACGAACAATTTTTTTAAGAGGAGGAGATGTAACGACCCGGTCGGTCGTTTAGAGAGGTAGAGCCCCGATCCCCTATTAAGTGCTTTCCCCGTAACTTATTCTGCTATTTTGGGTTGCCGGGAGGGTTCGTGTTGGTTTTTGAAACGAATTGAGACACTTATCTCTTATTTGGGAGCTTAAATGAATTGAGACACTTATCCGTGTGTAATTGAGATAGGCATTTCATCTTTCCTCTTTGCGAACGCATTCAACTCCTCGTGTTCACAATGCTTCCATTGTCCACACCTTCGCGAGCGCGAGATCCCCTTCGCAAACGCGAAGAACAAATCTCTACAACAAAAACACCAGAAAATCTGCTATCTTTCCAAAGTCCAAAATGATCCGTTAACCACCTGAAACTCACCCGAGGCCCCCGGGAACTCAATCAAACATACCAACCAATCCTAAAACACCATAAGAACTTAGTCTAGCCTTCAAACCACATCGAACAACATCAAAAACATGGATTACACACGGATCCAAGCCACGTCGAAACTTATCAAATCTCATCCGAATGACCTCAAATTTTACACACAAGTCAACAATGACCCTACTAACCTACTCCCATTTCTGGAATCCAGTCCGGGCCCGATATCAAAATTTACAATGCCGACCAAAATCACTAAGAATCCAACATTCACCAATTCAAGCCTAAATCTACTATGGACCTCCAAATCACATTCTGAACGCGCTCCTAAGTCCAAAATCACCTAACGGAGTTAACGGAAACATCAAAATTCAAACCCAAGGTCGATCCATACAAGTCAACATCCGATTGAATTTTCCAACTTAAGCTCCCAAATAAGAGACTAAGTGTCTCAATTCATTTCAAAAATCAACACGAACCCTCCCGGCAACCCGAAATAGTAGAATAAAATACGGGGAAAGAACTTAATAGGGGATCGAGGCTCTAACTCTCAAAATGACCGACCGGGTCGTTAAAAAATAAGGATACTTTTTCATATCTTCCTCGACCTCCCGCGCAGCCTCTTTTGAATCATGATTATTCCAGAAAATTTTTACCGATGATATATTTTTTGTTCCTCAACTTTCTTACTTGCCTATCGAGAATTTCTATATGCACCTCTTTATAAGTGAAGCCTTCTTTAATTTCTATTGCGTCGACAGGTATTATATTTGACTCATCATGAATATCTTTTCTAAGCATAGACATATGAAAGATAGGATGAAGATAGGACAACTCAATGGGCAATGCTAGCTCATAAACTATTTCTTGCTTCTTTTCTTTAATCTCATAAGGCTCGATAAACCTAGGACTAAGTTTTTCTTACCGAACCTCATAACTCATTTCATTGGTGAAACATTCAAAAATACCTTATCATCAACCATGAACTCAAAGTCACGATGCCTCTTGTTAGAATAAGACTTTTGACGACTCTAAGCCACTTTCAGTCTTTCCCGGATTAGCTGGACTTTATCTAAGGCCTCATAAACAAACTCTGGACCAATCACCGGCACCTCTGCTGGTTCAAACCAACCCACTGTAGACCTACAACTTCTCCCATACAACGGTTCATAAGGATCCATACCAATGTTGGCCTGATAGTTGTTACTATAAGCAAATTCTATATGTGGGAAGTGATCATCCCAATTACCTCCAAAATGTATAACACATGTACACAACATATCTTCGAAAGTCAGAATGGTCCTTTCAGCATGGCCATCGTTCTGTGGATGAAAAGCGATGCTTAAATTGACCTTGGTACCTAATCTTTTCTGAAATGCCTGCAAAAAATGTGCCATGTACCGAGGGCCTCTGTCAGATGTGATTGAAACTTGAGTACCATGTAATTATACTATTTCTTTGATGTATAATTGCACATACTGCTCTGCGGAATCTGTCATCTTTACTGCTAGGAAATGCGTGGACTTTGTCAGTCCTCCTACAATAACCCAAATTGGATCATTCTTACGGCATGTGCGAGGCAGACCTACTACGAAATCAATATTAATCATCTCCAATTTCTACTATGGTATCTCTACATATTAATCTAGGCCACCAGGCCTCTGATGCTCGGCTTTGACTTGCTGGAAATTCAAACATTTGTCCACATGATCTACTTCTTGATTCTTTATGCCTTTCTACCAAACAATTCTTTCAAGTCAAGATACATTTTGGTAGCACTTGCTGGATATAGTACCTCGAACTGTGAGCTTCTACCATAATGGCCTTCCTAAGCCCATTTACATCAAGCATACATAACCAATCATTCAACTTCAAAACTCTATCACTTCCTATAGTGAAAGCAATGATTTCTTTATTTCTGACTCCTTCTTTTAACTTCACTAAGTACGGATCTTTGTCTTGCTTAGCCTTAACATGTGAAACAAAAGAGGATTGTTCTAAGGAATAAATAGTTATACCTCCGTCTTCAGTCTCATCAAATCTAATCCCATCATTTGCCAATTTCTTAATTTCTCGACCCAAAGTTCACCTTTGTACTGCAAGATGGGCCAGAACACCCATTGACTTCCTACTAAGTTCATCTGCTACCACATTAGTTTTTCCCAGGTGATAAAGACTATTGAATTCATAATCCTTCAATAGCTCGAGCCACCATATTTGTCTCAAATTTAATTCTTTCTTCTTGAAAATCTACTGGAGGCTTTTGTGATCTGTAAACACTTCAGAATGCTCGCCATAAAGGTAGTGCCATCATATCTTTATAGCAAACACCACTGCTGCAAGCTCCAAGTCGTGTATAGGGTAGTTCTTCTCATGATTCTTTAACTTCTTGGAAGGATAAGCAACAACTTTTCCATCTTGCATAAGAACACAACCAAGACCAACTCTAGAGGCATCAAAATACATTGTGAACCCACTCGAGCCTGTCGGCAAGGTTAACATAGGTGCAGTGGTAAACCTCTTCTTTAACTCTTGAAAAATCTGCTTGGAAGCGTTTGGCCACTGGAACTTAACTAGTTTCTAGGTCAACTTAGTTAACGGAGCTGCAAGTGAGGAAAATCCCTCTACAAACCTTACATAGTAGCCAGCTAATCCCAAGAAACTCCTAATTTTTGTTGGCGTTGTCAGCCTTGGCCAGTTCTTGACTGCTTCTGTCCTCTGAGGGTCTACATTTATGCCTTCACTAGATACCACGTGGACCAAGAATGCCATTGACTACAACCAGAACTCACATCTTAAAACTTGGTATAAAGATCATTCTACTACAAGGTGTGCAAGCTATCACGAGGTGTTCTGCATGCTCATCCTTGCTCTTAGAATAAGGTATAGATATAAGTTGAGTGTCTGGCATTAAATTAATTCTAAAGTCTATGATTATTTCAGGAGGATGTACGGGAAGGTCATCTGGGAAAACTTCTGGAAATTCACTAGAAACTAGCACAGACTGAAGAGCTGATGGTTTAGATTTTGGATTAATTCCAAATAGGTGAGACACCCCTTACCGGTCATTCGTTGTGCCTTAAGGTAAGAATAAACTTACCTACAAACGATGCTGAACAACCCTTCCACTCTAAGACTTCTTCATTTGGAAATTGGAACCTGACTATCTTGGCAAGACAATCTAACATGGCATAGCAGGAAGACAACCAATCCATACCCATGATCACATCGAAATCCATCATTTCTAACTCTATGAGATCGGCCTCGGTGCTGCGACCTTGTACTGAAACTATACAACCTCTATAGACTCTTGTGGATTTTACTGACTCGCCAACTATAGTAGATACTAGGAATGGCTCACTAAGTTGTTCTGGTTCTTGCCCGAGGTTAATTGCTAAATATGGAGTAACGTACGAAAACGTTGAACCTGGATCAATTATTGCATAAGCATTATGTGAGTAACTCGATCTTCACCTCTGCCTGCCCCATGCTCGGTCTGATTATGAGAACCACGAGCTTGAGGTGGTGCAACTGTATTAGCTGAGGAACTAGAAGGAGGAGTTGATCCCCCATTGAAATTATGTTGCAACTTTGGGCAGTTGGCCTTTATATGATCAATGTCTCCGCAATGATAGCAATCGTGAAACCCGATCTTGCACTGATGATTGGACCTTACATGTACCACATAGGCCTTGTTTTTGTGAATGATGCTCAACATGACTCTATCTATATCAGGATGGCGTCCTAAAATTATGATTCTAGCGAGACTAGTTTCCATAACTCTGAGTACGTCTAAAGGAAGACCCACCGCCTGACTGATGATTGGATTGAGATGGTGCTAATGAATCCTTATTGAAGGAACCACTCGCTCCTCCGCTGGATGTACCATTAAAACCACCCGTTGTCCGAGCTTTCTTGTTATGCTCTATTTTCTTCTATCCTTTGTTGACTTTCTTTTTCTAAGTGTTTGGCGAATCCCACAATAGAGGAGAAAGCTGCCATTCCTATCGATGCAACTGATTTCGTATCCTTAATGTGGTAAGCCATACCACCAACAAACCTTTGTATCTTTGCTTTTTCTGTCTTAACCATGTGTGGAGAATGCTTAACCAAACTTCTAAATTGCATGTAGTACTCTTGCACACTTTTATTCCCTTACTTAAGTTGCTCGAACGTTGTAGTCTTAGCTTACCTGTCATCTTCTGGTATAGAATTTGCCATGAAGGCCTCTTCAAATTATTCCCAAGTAGGCGGACCATCATCTTCATCTCTTTCCTTTTCCCACATCTCAAACCAAGCGCCAGTCATATTTCTAAGCCAGCTCCAAAGATTCATCATCAAATGCCTTCATCACTCGAAGGGTTTCTTGACACCCTCCAGCCACAACATTAGATCTACATCAACTATAGTACCACAGAACAATGAAGGACTCAAATTTAAAAATTCATTCACTCTTGAGGACTCAGAATTATTCTGTCTATTTGATTGAGGTGGAATCTCACCTCTTCTCTCGTTCTGGTTGGCCATGAAGGCTTTAAACATCTCCATAACACTATTGATAGCATTAAACATCTGACCCACCTCTGAAGATATAGCTATCTGAGTTGGAGCTACTGTTGGCGATGGAACTGGATCTTGAGGTACTGGCTCACCATGCTCCACCCCTTCTTCATGTTCAACCCGGGGTACTTAAACCCCCTTTGTGGATTTACCCTTCCTTTTCTGCGTTGAAGCCTTCCTAGTTCTACCTTGAGCCAAAATAGTAGCATTAGTTTCTTGAGCAGCATCTTGAGTGTCGGTGTCAAAGTTGCGAGTACGAGCCATTTCTTCGTTTTTTGGAGAAACAAATACATTAGATAATTTCATAGAGGTAGGCTCTACTGCACGATCTAAAGTATGAAAAAATGAGACTTTTCTAAATGTTTGTAGCCTCTTACTTATAAGTATGGCGCACTTCATACCCGCAAATAAGACTCTACTAACAAGGCTTCATAGATCATTATGACTCCATAAACCTGAGGCTCTAATACCAAGTTTGTCATAATCCATTTTCTGAGCAAGTCGTGACCGGTACTCGATCACTAAACTTGACCGAGAAAACCACCTGCGCTTATCAAATCTATTATGGCTTCAAATTTATATGCAACAAGTCAATACTTTAATCAAATACTTTTAACCAATTTAAATATCCAAAATAAACCAACTCCAAAACTTTATTTGTAGTAACCACTGAAATACTGCTAAGTTATTACCAAAAACATCTGAATCTTAACCCACAGAATGTGTCTATGAAGCCTCTACTGATAAACCAACGCACTGCTCATGACATGAGATTGTCTGACTAGTTCTCCAAGTAAACAAAGAAATAACTAAATAATGATGACTCAGAGGAAAACTCCACGAACAAAAGAGGAGCTCACCAATATCACTGGAGGAGATGGAAGTCCTAACGTGTAGCATGCTCGCCTGCAAAATCGGTTCCTACATCGTACCACATACCAACATAGGTTCTCAAAAGAGAACATCAGTACCATCCATTGTACTCAATGAGTCCCAATGACAGGGGACGAAACTTTAATTAATTATACATTACGAGCAAAGTTTCTAAATGCATGAAAAACATAAAGCTTCTAAGAACAATTCTAAAATAATTGCATAACAGCAGTTTATGAATATTCTAAAAGAAAATCTTTTCTTTTTGTTTCTTATAAAAAAATACTTCACTTTATACTTTGAGAGTTTCAAATGTCATGACTTATATCTGTCTTAGTCACAGTATGATCTGCACGGGTTCGATCCCAACCTGATCGAATAGTCCCAATCCACAAGGTGCCGCTTTATAGTTCTCAACATTCATGTATCATACTTTTCTCAACACTCATGTATCATACCTTTATCCTAGCTAAGTATGTTCTCAGCAACGAGACCCTCGGCTCGTGTGCTCCCTACTTTGGCACAAGTAGTTTCAGGAAGTCAACGTCTTGGTCATGACCCTCGGCCTGGATGATGACCCCTTCTCAGAATAGAGGATACTCCCAAAAATCTTTTCTTTCTAAAACTTCTTCTTATGACTTTTCAAGTCAAAATATTTTCTGGAACATCATATACATACTCATACTAGTATCCTTAAATGTAAAGCATGGCATAAGAATGAAATAAACATTGAAAAGTATTTCTAATAATTCTTCTTTCTTCATGAAATTTCAACATGAAAATGACATATAAAAATAACACAAAAATCTGAAAATTATGCACATATTTCATAATAAATCATCTAAACTTTGCCTAGAACAATTCGAAATTAATAGGTACTTATTCACCTCAATTAAGTATACATTAACTCTTTTAAGCGATTCATCAAACACCTTGTATGTGTGCTTTTACGGGTTAAACCACTTTAGTAAAGGGTTATATCAAATCACCTCAAAACTCATCCAGCCAATACATAGGCCGGCCCTAGTCCTATTTATACTTGTCAAACAATCGATTCTACAGCAACTAATGTATTTTAATTAATTTTAAAGTTTCACACCTAACCATGGATTTGCTGTTGATATAGAGAAAGAAGGGAATTAACTATTCAATTTTTACCTACTACTGTAGGATAATTGACAATAAAAAATTTTATATAGTAGAGTTTAAGAATTAATGATTTGTAAAAAACCTTAAAATTTTCCGTGCAGGAGAAATTTCGTGGCTGCCTATGTTTTAGGTAAGGCTTTAAGCTTTTTGTCTGCGTGAGAAAACAGAATGCTTTCTGTTTTGTTTAAGGCATTAAGCCTTTTTCCTTCCAATACCCACTTTATGTACTTTAGGCACGTGACTTCCTTTTTGTTTTATTGTTTTTTCCATTCTTCTTTTTTTTGGTTTTGATTTAATTAGTATTTAATTATATTCATTGCTAATAATTAATAATATTAAAATTATTAATATTTCTCTAATTGTATATTCAATTATTTATAAATAGAGAAGTAACTCAAAAGTCAATCACAATGGTTTAAATTTGTAATAGAAGTATAATTTAAGATTAAAAAAATTAAATTTTATATTTAGCGTATCTTGAAACTTTATAGATTTGAGGAGTGTTACAAAAGAGTCACGTGAAATCCAGTTTAAAATATCAAATCACTAAATCTAAAGACACGATAGGTTTAGAAGTTTTTTCTAAAAATGAAAAACTGTAGTAGGCTGTAGGACACAGTTTTCTCTATAAAAAAATATGTATCTATATCTATACTTATTATCTTTTAATATATCTATTGCCGTGCTACAGTGGCTTATAATAAAAGAAATTCTGTAATAGAATTGTAATACTTCGAAGTTTAATTATACAGGACTTTGAAGGTTTTATAATTCCTTTAATTTAATTTTTCTCTCTATCTTCCTTTGGTAGTATAACAACTCGATATAGTCACCTCTGTGGGTGAAATTTAATCTATTTATATTGCTATTATTAAACACGAATATAATGTTTGATGAATCAAAATAGTCCTAAAATATTGGACACAAGAATTCACTAGGAAAAGATACAACGGAAATCATACACGTTAAAATGAAGCCTATTTCTTTTTGGACATAGTTCTTAAACCAAAAAACCAAAAGAACGTTAGGCTATACTTCTTAAACTAAAAAATCTAAAAGAACATTAGGGTGAAGACATATTATACAATATTGTCCTTCCGTTTTGATTGCACGTTAATTCTAATGAATTTTATGTAAACTTGAATTCTCACACTACGTTTGGCAATCAAACTAACTTGAAAGTTGAAACCAAATGTATCAGTTATTAATTTGATCGCATAGGGATATCTTATGATTAAAAATGCACTTGATTATGATTTTTATAATCGTACTTTTTTTATATGGTTTGATTATATTGATTTGTATGTTTTATTCATTATAACGTTTATCCACTTTTGTAGTTTGGCTGATTTGTATTTTGATTTTGTTTATTGTTGGTAAGTACAAAAAAGTTGCAGTATTTTATTAGTGTTGGTACATCCATTAATGACTATCCTTCATAGTCTTACAACGTTACTTTCTTTCATTATCTCATTGGTATTCTTATTACGACATTGTTTTTCTTTTGTATCTTGATTACGACATTATAAATTCAATTGTTATCCGTTTTCAGGCTAAATAATTTGGCGCTCACCGTGGGATTAAGGATAATAGTGATTGTCTAGTACTAACTTTCATTACACACACTATTTTATACTTGTTCTTGTGAGTATCTTTGATTCCAGGATAAACATGTTGAACTCTCAAGCACTCCCACACACATAGACAATGGCCTTGGTATCCATGGCGAAAACGACAACATAGCCGCCCCAGGAAATGAAGTACCTCCCGTTGACGTCGATGGAGTCCCAGTCAGACCCAATCGACATCAGTTCCCATGTTGTCATTAATGCAAATTTGGCTGTCGACACCGAGACTAGCATCCATAGAGACGTTCGATCAGCCGGTCAGAGTGCGCAGGGTGGCGAAGAAGGCAGTATAAGCCTTTGAGTGATATTCGAAATGTTGCAGGCTCAATGAGCTGCAATAGCACAACTCTAAAACCATAACCATGCACCAAGCAGGATCGAGCCCGAGTCATCGCAGGAAGTTGTTCACAAAGTCGAACCAATGTCAAGGAGATCAAATGGAAATGAATCAAGGGCCGACCCCACAATCATGAAGATGATCAAGGAGCTAACAAAGCGAGTTGAATCGGGGGAGAAGAAAATTGAAGAGAATGACAAGAAGATGGAAACCTATAATTATAGGGTTGATAAAATCCCGGGGGCACCACCGATCTTGAAGGGTTTGGATTCAAAGAATTTCATGCAAAAGACTTTCCCCCCGAGCGCGACTCCTAAACCGATTCCCAAGAAATTCCCCATGCTAGAAATTCCCAAGTATAATGGAACGACCAACCCCAACAAGCATGTCACTTTCTACACATATGTGATTAAGGGTAACGATCTGGAGGACGATGAGATCAAGTCCGTATTGTTGAAGAAATTCGGGGAGACCCTGTCAAAGGGAGAGATTATATGGTACCATAATTGGCCACCCAACTCCATTGATTCTTTTGTCATGCTTGCAGAATACTTTGTTAAAGCATACGGTGAAGCTATAAAGGTCGAGACTAGGAAGTCGTACCTCTTCAAGGTAAAACAGAAAGATAACGAGATGCTCAGAGAGTTTGTGTCTCAGTTCCAAATGGAACGTATGGATCTACCTTTGGTTACTGATGATTGGGCCATTCAAGCCTTCACTCAAGGGCTAAATGTACGAAGCTCAGTGGCTTCACAGCAGTGAAAGCAGAACTTTTTTGAATACCCAGTTGTTACCTGGGTTGATGTGCATAATCGATACCTATCAAAGATTAGGGTTGAGGACGATAAGCTAGGAACTCCCTCTGGGTCAATTTATCCTATCAGGACCACCGATAGAGTCAAAAAGGACATCGATCGAGAACCACGATCGAACATGGATAGTTACCAGCCATATAATGGAGATCGAACAGTCAACAGACCTGGGCGCAATCCCATTAGAGTTGAAAGGATAAATGATCGAGGTTAGAGCTCTCGAGGGCTCATGAGCAAGAATGTTTTCGACAGGAATGTTGAGCCCAAATAAGCATCACAGCTGTCAGACTATAACTTCAACGTTGATGCATCAGCTACCGTATCAGCCATCGAACGTATCAAAGATACTAGATGGCCTCGACCTCTGCAAACTGATCCAACCCATAGAAATACCAACCAAATGTGCAAGTATCACGTTATCCATGACCATAGAACAGAATATTGCAGATAACTGAGGGAAAAAGTATCCCGGTTGTTTAACGATGAGCACCTTCGGGAATTCTTAAGTGATCGAGCCAAGAATCACTTCAGAAACAGAGATTCCAACAGACAGAACGAGCAAGAAAATCCACAACACGTGATTCACATGATTTTTGGAGGGGTTGATATTCCCCAAGGACCATTATAAAACGCACCAAGGTGTCACTCACAAGGGAGAAGTGAACTCAAGATTACGTACCAGAAGGAACCTTGTCTTTCAATGACGAGGACGCAGAAGGGATTGTGCAACCCCATAACGACGCACTGGTAATATCTGTACTTATGAATAAGACTCAAGTTAAACGTGATTTAATTTATCCAGGTAGCTCGACCACCATCATTCGATCGAGGGTCGTAGAACAGCTGGGCCTACAGGATCAGGTTGTGCCCGTAGATCGAGTACTAAATGGCTTCAACATGGCATGCGAAACCACCAAAGGCGAGATAACTTTTCCAGTAAACATGGCCGGGACCATCCAAGAGACAAAGTTCCATGTGATCGAGGGTGATATGAGGTACAACGCCCTGTTCGAAAGGCCATGGATCCATAACATGAGGACAGTACCCTCGACCCTTCACCAAGTTCTGAAGTTCCCGACATCAGAGGGAGTTAAAATGGTCTGCGGGGAGAAACCCATCGCCAAGGAAACGTTTGCAGTCAACGAAGTGATACCAATATCAACACTCTCATTAACAAAAAGTTCAGATTCGAATGGAAAACAGGAGGCCAAATAGCAACCACGGACACCGTCCTCAATCCAATTAGAGAAGTAGGGGACTGACGAGGATGATGACTATGGGGTTCCTCGATCCTTCATAGTACCCGATGATTCAGACGCCACCAAGTCAACTATCGAAGAGATGGAAAAAATCATACTGACTGAACATCAGCCCGAACGAAAGGTATACCTCGGCTCGAGGCTAGCTTCCGAGCTCAGGGGAAAACTTATTTAATTGCTTAAAACTAACATGGATTTCTTTGCTTGGTCCCATTTAAATATGACAGGGATCCCAGTGGAAATAACTAGTCATAAACTAAGCCTGGATCTGAAGTTCTATCCGGTGAAGCAAGAAAGAAGACCCCAGACCGAGGTCAAACATGCTTTCATCAAAGACAAGGTAACCCAACTTCTTAAATAGGATCCATTCGGGAAGTAAAATATCCTGAATGGTTAAAAACGTAGTAGTAGTCCCTAAGAAGGGAAACAAATTTAGAATGTATGTAGATTACGAATATTTAAATAAAGCATGCCCCAAGGATTCTTTTCCTTTGCCTAATATCGATTAGATTATCGATGTCACGTCCGGCCACGGGATCCTCAGCTTTCTTGATGCTTATTCCGGGAACAACAAAATACATATGAACCCGGAAGACCAGGAAAAGACCCCGTTCATCAGTAAGTATGGCACCTACTAGTATAATGTAACGCCATTCGGATTAAAAAATACTGGTGTAACTTATCAACGCCTAATAAATCGGATGTTAGAAGAACAAGTAGGAAAATCAATGGAGGTTTATATTGATGACATGCTAGTTAAGTCTCTGCGAGCAGAGGACCATTTGAATTTGCAGGAAACTTTCGGTATACTAAAGAAATAAAACATGAAGCTAAACCAAAAAATGTGCGTTCGGGGTCGGCTCTGGCAAATTTTTCGATTTCATGGTATCCAACCGAGGAATCGAGATCAACCTCTACAAAATCAAAACTATCAAGGACATCACGGTAGTAGACAACGTAAAGGTTATGCAGAAGTTAACGGGGCGCATAGCCACCCTGGGGAGATTTATCTCGAGGTCCTTCGGTAAGAGTCATATATTTTTCAACAAGCCTTGGAGGGGTGTAAATGGTACTTATCAAGCCCACCGCTGCTTCGCACACCGAGGGAACAAGCCTTGGAGGGGTGTAAATGGTACTTATCAAGCCCACCGTTACTTCACACGCCGAGGGAAGAAGAACACCTTTACTTGTATCTAGTAGTATCGGAGATAGAGATAAGGGAGTCTTGGTCCGAGAAGAACAAGGTACACAATTCCCTATCTATTACGTTAGTCGGACTTTAGGTGAGGACGAAACAAGGTATTCCCATCTAGAAAAATTGATGCTCGCTTTGATAAGCACCTCTAGGAAACTAAAATCATACTTTCAGTGTCATCAAATATGCGTTGTAACAATTTCTCCACTTCAAAATATTTTACATAAGACCGAGCTTACAGAACGGTTGGCCAAATGGGCCGTAGAAATTAGCGGGTACGATATTGAACATCGACCCCGAACAGCCGTCAGGTCTCAAATCTTGGCAGACTTCGTGGCAGAATTTATGCCAGCCCTAGTACCGAGGTTGAAAGAGAACTATTAGTAAACTCAGGTATGTCCTCGGGAATCTGGACCCTCTTAACAGACGGTGCTTTGAACGCAAAGGGGTCCAGAATCGGCATCGTGCTAAAACCACCCACAGGTAACATGGTTAGACAATCTATTAGAACTCTAAAATTGAGTAACAACGAGGCTGAATACGAGGCCATGATTGCAAGTCTTGAATTAGATAAAGGCTTGGGAGCGGAGGTGATCGAGGCCAAATGCGACTCCTACCTCGTGGTGAATCAGGTTAACGGAACCTTTGAAGTTCGAGAAGAATGAATGCAGAGATACTTGGATAAGCTACAAGTAACTCTACACTGATTCAAGGAATGGACTTTGCAATATGTGCCTCAAGATCAGAATAGTGAGGTCGATGCCCTCGCAACCTAGGACCATCTGTCGAAGAAAACAAACTCAATTCAGGGGATGTCGTACAACTCATGAGATCGGTGGTTGAAGAAGGCCACGCTGAGATAATATCCACAAGTTTGACCTGGAATTGGAGAAACAAATACGTATAGTATTTGAAGAACGGGAAGCTCTCCTCAAATCCAAAAGAATCGAGAGCCCTGCGCACAAAGGCAGCACAATTCACTTTGTCCGATAATGGAACCTTGTTCAGAAGGATTTTCGATGGTCCATTAATGATATGTATGGGACCAAAAGATACCGAATATATTCCAAGGGGAGTACACAAGAGCACTTGCAGAAATCATTTCGGTGCCGAATCATTGGTCCACAAAGTGATCAGAGTCGGATACTACTGGATCGACATAGATAAAGATACAAAAGAGTTTGTTAAAAAATGTGACAAGTGCCAAAGACATGCACCAATGATTCATCAACCCGGAGAACTGCTCCATTCAATCTTGTCCCCATGACCAATCATGAAGTGGGGAATGGACATCGTTGGCCCTCTTCCATGGGCCCCAGGTAAAGGTCAATTTATTTTATTTATGAAGGGTTTTTTCTCTAAATGGATTGACGCACAGGATTTCGAGAAATTCAGGGAGAAGGAATTCATAGACTTCATTTGGGATCACATCATATGTCGATTCAAAATTCTTCCGAAATTGTATGCAATAGTGGAAAGCAGTTCATCGGAAGTAATGTGACTAAATTTCTCGAGGATCCCAAGATCAAAAGAATCATATCAACACCTTATAATCCCAGTGGGAATGGACAAGAAAAATCAACCAACAAAACCATCATCTAAAATCTTAAGAAGAGGCTAACCGACTCCAAAGGAAAGTGAAAGGAAATTCTACCCGAGGTTCTTTGGCCATACCGCACAACATCGAAGTCTAGTACTAGAGATACCTCATTCTCATTAGCTTATGGAGTCGAAGATCTTATACCGTCGAGGTCGAAGAACCTAGTATCAGGTTCTGATATGCAACAGAAGAGTCAAATAACGAGGCCATGATTACGAGCGTAGAATTATTGGATGAAAGACATGAAGCCGCCCTCGTCCGATTGGCTGCCCAAAAATAACGGATCGAGAGATACTACAATCAAAGATCCAATCTTCGGTATTTCAGCGCTGGGGACTTAGTGCTAAGGAAAATCACCCTCAACACCAAAAATCGGACGAAGGAAGATTGGGTCCAAATTGGGAAGGACTGTACCCGATTCTTGAGGTCACCGGAAAAGGGTCCTATAAGCTCGGAACGATGAGTGGGGAACAACCGCCAAGCAATTAGAACATATCACACCTAAAATGATATTACTGCTAAGGTACGACCCCTTTCAATTTTTTTTTTATTTCAGACTAACATTTACAGGTGTTCAACAAGAATCGGCGATGGATTTTTCCACGAACAGAATGAAGTCTTTAGGTCTGAAAGAATGTGTTGCACTTTTTTTTGCCTTAGACCGATTTTGTCCCAAATGGTGTTTTCAGCGAGGATTTTAATTAGGCAACAATGAATCGTGCTAACTTAGAATTAAATTCGATTACGAATCGGCATCATAGATCAATTCAATAATATACGAGGTTCCTTTGCAATCAACCTCGAATACTAGGGGGGGAGGCTACTGCCAGATATGCATTATCTTCGAATATCAACTTTAGCGAGGAAACTACTTCATCAAAGGAGGGTCTTGATAGATAGGGTTTATTGTAAGAGCCAAACAGTTAGAACAAACCGTGCCCACATAGATTGTTCGAGCCTTGTCTTAAACATGTACACATATATGACTATTTTGATCAAGAATAAAGAGAAGTACTTTCCTTCTTAACATCTGATGTTTAAATCTTTTTCCTCTCTTACAGAGTTTCGTACTCCCTCACTCGGGGACTACCGTATAACTCAAATACCTCAAGTTATCGGGCCTTGGGAACAAAAGAACTAATAGGCAACTCCCCGATTTTTAAAGACCATGGCCGCCCACTCGGGGACTATTATCTCAAGCAAGTCCGGATAACATAGGAAAACGAGCCTAATGGGCATATCCCGAACTAAATGATACGTCCAAAATCCGTAACAAAAACAAGCATTTGAAAAAGAAAAAATTCTTTTACAATCGATTCTAAAAGGCTACCCTCGGCAAAGTCACAAATTTAAGACATCTTTGGGAGAAGTTTCGATAATGTCGAGCCCCAAAAACTCTAATAAAGGAAAGGGTTATTCGAACCATCGACACAACCTTATTGTCTCATGCTAAGGCATTTCAACCTTTGTGATTACAAATAACAAAGCAAAGAAAAAAACTTAAGAGCCGAAAGAGAAAAGAAAGCCTTATATTTATATAAAGAATGATTTTCTTTACAAGGACAACATCGGCCTACTCTAAAAAATTCACAATGGTCCAAAATGGACTCAGAAAAAGTACAAAAAGAAGAATGAAAAAAATACTAAGTCCTAAGTGGCTTAGTCTCTATCAGAGGTCGCATCTCCGTCCTCGGAGTCTTCCCCTCTTCGAATTCACATAGGCTACCGGAGTATTCCTCAAGGAAGGCCAACTTCCAGTCCCGAATTTCTTCTGGTTAGGCATTCTTGACCTTGGCCATGATATCAAAACCCTGGGCTTGAGCATCTTCGAGGGCTTCCCTCTGAGCTTGCTATTTTACATGATCTATCATGCTCTTATACTTTTTCTAGATGGTCTCGACATCGACTTTAAACTAGGACACCTTTACATTAGCTTTGATGCCAGCAGCAGCCACCTCAGATTTGGCCGCTTTGAGCTCATTAACTAAGCGTGCTTTATCAGAAATGGCCGAATCCAGCTGAATCTGAAGCTCCTTAATCTTCTTAGCCTACACTGAGGTTTTATCTTTTGAATCTTGGAGCCGAGACTCGGACGAATCCAGTTGTGCATGGACGCTCTCCTTTTTCGATGCTAGGATATCCATGTTCTTCTTGAATAATTTAGCCTCAGCCCGTATCTTGTTCACCTGCTTTTCGAGCCATCCAATTTGCTCAAGGCTTTGTCGGACCCGCAGAATCGAATCGTTAGTCAATATCTCCAACTAATATTCACTATTTTAAAGTATTCGGAATACCTGCTCGGACATATCGGTATACTCATCCTGAGCCGCAACCAAATCGGCCTGAAGCCTCTCACTAAGGAGCCTGTAGGTATCACTTTTCTCGGTGAGGCCCCGAACCTCAGCCCGACGGTCCTCTCGAATTCTGAGGAAGGCTTCATGATGCAACACCAAATCCTGCAAGTAAGGAAGAAGATGTTAGAATAACTTACAATTCTAAATTTGAAAGAAATAAGGAGAAGACTTTATAAGTTACCCGATTCAAGGCGTGTTAAGCCTCATTAAATAGGCAAGCGGGCCTCACGATGTTCATCACGGCTTGGTCCTCCTCGGTCACCAAGCCTCTCAGATAACTAGCAATCCTAACAGGGGGAGAAAAGACCCGAGCATCCTCCTGGACATTAAGCATTATATTCCTCTTATGGTCGGGGTTAGAACTCGGGGCTGGGAATTGGTCTACCAATCTCGAGCTCGATGATGATCGAGTAACGCCCGATGACGGTACCTTCTTCGACACCGGTAAATAACCAAATCCGGTGACATCCTCGAAAGTAGAAGATTTGATACCGTCGAAGAAACCATGGATATCAGTCGCCCCCTGAAGACCCTCGTAAGAATGACTTTCCAGCATGTTGGCCTCATGGATCACAATATCCGAAATCTGGGGTGATCCCGAAATTTGGACCACCCTGAGCTTGTCCCTAAGGATCTCATTCGCTTCTCGAGAAGCCTCGCCCCCGATATCTCTCACCACTGTCATAGCTGGGGATGGGATGGCCTCTGCTCTTTCTGATTCAGGGACCTCGGTCGAAGCATCCTCATTAACCGCCTTCGGTTCGGAGAAATTTGGAATGAAGCATTAGCCCGCACACGAGCCACTAGCTTGGAGTTGTCTCCTTCTTCCTCTTCTTCGGACTCATCCCTTAATCGGCGACATAACACTAGCATCCACCTTGGGCTTACGAGGCTTCCTCGCCGGTTTTGTCTTTTCTGAGTCCAGGGGACTCATAACCCATTTTCTTTTTTTCTCCTTGGCCTGCTTTGGAGCTGATGGATGGAGAAGGACTTCTTTGTCAACGGAAGGGGGTCTAATTGAAACATCCTTCCCGAGACCTACAAAACAAAAAGTGATAAGTTCGAGAAAAGGCCAGAACAATAACCAAGTTGGGGCAGAAACTTACCATGGTTATGAGCCTCCGATCAACCCTTTGAAAACTCCATCTAGGCACATTCGGAGTAGGTTCTCCGTGACACTAGGCCTTTGACCCATTGCTTCAATTCTGTAATCGGGTCCGACATCTGTGCCACAACTGCAACACCAAAACTTAGATGAGCAGAGAAGATAGAAAGTAAAATTACGAATTGAACTTTCAAGGTGCAGTATACTTACGTTTCATGTTCCACTTCAAGGGAACGGCATGTATTCAGCGGGAATCAGATCTGAAGTCCTTGTTTTAACAAATCGACCCATCCAGCCTCGATCGCGAGACTCATCTATGCTGGAGAACGGGGCTCTACTGGCCCGACGGGAAATCTTAGTCAGTCCTCCTCGGTAGATTTGGGAACTATAAAGGCACATGACGTGATCGAGGGTGAAGAGAAATCCCTCGATTTTCCTCATGAAGAAACGGAGGACAACGACTATTCTCCAGAGTAAAAGTTGTATTTGGCCTATGGTGACATTGTATCTTCTTACAGAAGCTGACGATGATGGGGTCTAAGAGACTAAACTTGAAGGGGTATGTGTAAACACTTAGATGCCCCTCCACGTAAGTGGTAATTGATTACTCAGGAGAATGAATGACCACATCCTTGTTCACCCAGTTACACTCCTCTTTGACCTTTTTGTGGATGTCCTTGATGATGGTGCATATACACCTAGACATTGGTTCACATCGGCCCTGCACCAAAGGGGTATTTTTTATTTTGAAGTAAGTGATGGTTGGGCACCCTGTCAGAACAAATTCCTCAAGGTGGGACGCTGCCGCAGCCTCATTACCGGCAGGCCGTGATGAAGACGTAGCCTATTTTTGCAGCACGATTTTAAAAGTTTTAGCCATTTATGAACAATAAGGAAAAGAGTAAGGATGATATGTTGTTGATTAGAGTTCAAGATATTTGGGTATGGAAATTATGAAGTAAGTGAATTCTTTGAAAGAAAGAGCAGAAAAAAGAGTTCGTTGTAAAAGTTTGAATGAGAAAGGGTTGAGGGTCTTATAGGTTGGAGGCGACGGTTCAGAACTGGTAGTGGCTGACCATCGACTCACAAGCATTTAATGCCTTGGTAACTTGACCAACATGATGATTTGTTGCTCACGTCATGATCGGGTTCGTCACTGACATTATTACCCATCGAAACAGAGTTCGGGAATTCGTGTCGTTTCTCATCACCTTCTTTCTGATAAACGAGGGGACTATCTGTATACGGTCAGAATGTGCATGCCCTTCTTATGACTAATAGAGATTGGATCATGATAGGTTAAACTTCGACCTCGTGTTATATCGAGCTATAGTGCGGAGTTAGATTGCTGAGCTCGTATTCTAAAGGACGATCAAGATCGAGATCCGCCAAGATCAAGGCCGAGTAAAATAGAGATCGAGCAAGACCGATGGAAGTTTACCTAGTTAAGTAACGGTAAGCCGAAATATCCGTAATCGAGCAAGGATCACGGCGAAAATATCGGCACGTATCAAGATGAGGCCGATTAATTAGCCAATCATGGGATTACCTACTATATTTAGAGTTGTAACATAAGTAGGGCTCCCCTACTATATAAAAGGGGTCTAATCATTTGTAAAATTATCCGATTCACGCAATACAAAGCAACATACAACCTTTCTCTTAAGCTTTCAATATTTTGTTAATTTGTTCATATCTCATTTGCTTATTCATTTGGTTCGAGGGTAACTTAGCTCGAGGGCCAAAGCTGCACGTCTCATTTGGTTTGCTTTTATTTTTTCTTTACAGTCAAATATCAATTTGAATATTTTCTCAGCTTGTCCCAAATAAAATCACATTTCCTTAAAACCACGTATAAATTCAATTGTCAATCTGTTTTAAGGGTAAACAATATTCCTAATGAAAAGCAATCGATTTCTTGGCTTTGGGATACGACCTTCTAGGTAGATATTATTAACGTTGCATTATTTAAGTATCTTTATAATTTTAACCGCAATACTCCGCTATGCAGGTTTAGTTCCATGTTATCCTTTTATTGTATCAAAACTTTACTAATAAGTTTGTTTGAACTTTATACTATATTCTTCTTTTTTATTATGAGGAATCGATTATTAAATTTCGTACATATTGAGTAACAATTTAAAATATTTATTCAATTGAAAGTTTATTACTGCACTTCGTAATATTTGACATAAGATATTTTAAATCATTTTGTCACTCCACTTGAATATTTTCTTATGTCAAGGGCATTTAATAACTTATGTATAATTAAAAAAATTATTTTTCTCTATTTGTGCAGTATAACTTTTAAACAATACTGATATAGTTGAGTCCCCATTCTTTAACCTTACTCAGCGACTAAAGATACCCGTGCATTGCACAAACATAGAGATTAATCTTATATAAATATATATTTTAATTTCTTTTGATTTGCATACATACATAATTTAATCTACACAACTAGATTCGCTATTTTATTTGACGTTGTAATCCGAAACTTCATAAGATGAATGAGGGTGTGTTCATTTGGGAGCGGAAGCAGAAGCAACAACAGCTTGATAACGAGCTCGGAAAAACGCAAGCACCTCATCTATTGGAGGTAGAGATTCCTTGACTTGGCTGCAGTTAATGTACTCATCTCTCCACTTAGAAAAATTTGGAAATTTTTCACTTGTCACTAAGACAACTCCAGAGACTTCTTCAAAAATTCCTAGCCAAAATGCCACCAAATTTGCAGCAATATCAGCAAACCCAAATTTGTCACCCACAAACAACTTCTTATCCTTGAGCTCATTCTCAAGAACTTTCAGCATCTCACAAGTTTCCTCTTTACCTTTTTCTTGTTCCTCCCCTTTGCGAATGAAAATATTCACCACTGCTGCCACCTGCAAAACGCTCATAACTTTACAACAACAACAATAATACGTCTCAATTACGGGTGACAATTTGAACCCAAACTTATTTAATCCGCCAAACTCGTCCAGAGATTAGTGTGCTGGACTACAAATATTTTAGATGATGGATCTATTTAGGTTGAACCCAAGTTTATCCATTATTTTTTATAACTCATTCTGATCCATTAAGCAGTCCAATTCAACCCATGTAACTCACCCAAAACAAAAGTATTTCAACCCAACTTATCCAGAAATTACTTAATTGCCTAAATTTTACCTTTTTTTTTGTATTTTCAATTTTCTGTCTTTTTGTTTTTTACACTACCACCCACCCCTACCCCTATCACCACCAACCCCCCCTCCCCTTGCGCAAACCCCTTTATAAAATATTTTTACTTTTTTTTCACTTTTAATTTTCCGTTTATTTATTTTTCTGCACCCGCACAAACCCCTTAAAACAGATTTTACGTATTTTATTTTCTGTTTTTTTTTATTTTTTTGAACCACCCACCCAACCTACCCCTACTCACTCCTTCCCCACACTAACCTCTTTTTTTTTTTTTCTATAAACAGCCTACCCTACTACAAGTTAGTGATTACTTTCACAAGTCAACAATGACACATGACAAGACTAAACCATCATATATTGAATAAAACAATATTCAGAATAACTTTAGTCTCAAATAAAAGTTTACTACATTATGCAGATGGATATTTACCTTATCGTCAAGGAACTTAGCCCAGAAACGAGCTAAAGCTCGATCATAAGGGTCTTTAGGCAAAATGGAAGGGCCTTCAAAAGTCTCATCAATGTATTCAAGAATGACCATAGACTCAACAATGGGTTTTCCATTGTGAATGAGAACAGGGACTTTTTTGTAAACAGTATTGGATTGAAGAAGTAGAGAGCTTTTGTTATCTCGATCTTCTTCTATATATTCATATTTCACGCCCTTAAGCTTTAGAGCCCACTCAACTCTGTGACTAAATGGGCTATACCAAAAACCTAACAACTTCACTTCTGCCATCTTACAAATCACGACTTTGGTTGTTCACAATTATTTGCTATGTTAAAGGAATTTTCACTGGTGATTCTACCTTGAATTGTGGTCTTCTTTTATAGAAGGAAAATCCCTATTTTCCTGTTCTCTTTTATAATTCTTCTTATATTTTATTTGTGCTAGCCTGGTGCCAAACATTGTCTAAGATTTGAAAAGAAAAATGATTATTAAATTAATTCATGGTTGTCCAAGACGTGAAAGACATACGTAAGCACTTAGCTAACTCTATTTTGACTCATCTCCCAGAGATCGTCTCAATTGTTAGGCTACTTTAGAGATTTCATGCACAAGTTAATTCTAATTAGTGGAGTCGTATTCAAGTTCTGTGAGGACATTTTTATAGGAAGCACATTTTTTTATCCGGATAAATTTGAATTAGTCGGACAAATATTATGATTATACCAAAAGAAAGAACAAATTCTACATATTGTAATTGGAGTATATCTTTTGTGGTACAAGCTAAGTCGTAATGTCTCCACCTTAGTGGTGCATAGGCATATTCAAATTGAGGGATATGGGTTCACGTGAACCTATATTCATCTTCTTAAATCATGTATAACAATATTATATTTCTTCAAAAATATTTAAATATATGTGTCTAAACCCATGACTATTATGGTGCAATTATTATTGGGTACACATCTACAAATGAAATTGATAGTTCAAATCTGTTGAGAATTTTGATTTTTATGATTAACAAAGTGTGTCCTGTGAACATGTACTCAAAATCAGGTCTTCAAGGTGGCCGCTGAAGTATGCTAAGAACTAGGTTCTCAAGGTAGCTGTTGAAGGTTCCTACAAGATAATAACTTTTGCATAAAGTTACTATAGTCTGAGATTGCTGGAAAAAAAAATGTTAATGAGATAAGGACAATTGTCTAATATCGGCTTGCATTAGTGATTGACAGGAGCCATTAGATTTGTGGAGTCCGTGGAGCTTTAGGAGTCCAATCAAAAGAGAAGTTGACTATGTGTAAGACTCCCAAAGATCTTGAAGTATTGCGAAGTTAAATACTTTCCTGATGGACTGTGAATATTATTCTTTTGCACATCAATCGAGGAATAATATTTCAACACTCAAGACGGTCGTTGGTGTCGGTGTTCTTCTTGAGTTTGTTAGTTCATATGTAATTGAAAATCGTGTTGTAATCAAGAGGTTGTTCATATTATGTCAGTTGGAGTGACTATGAAGTATGACAAGTTTAAGTATTGGTTTACAAGTCTTGTAATCAGTACATTTGGCTCATTTGTTCTAGTGAATTTGAAGTTAAAATCTTACGTGATAGGTCGTGGTTTTTGTACCTTTGAGCCGGGTGATTTTTACACGAAAAATTGTTGTCCTTGCTTTTACTGTTTATTTCATTAGCGTAACGAGTAAGTCAAAAAACCAAGTTCTTTATTAATTTAGGAAGTCACTCAAATTAACAAAATCCCACTCTGAACAATTTCGTTTTCGGCATGGAGTATTAATTTATATGTGAAAATTACTAAATTTTCAAAAAGAATATAATTTTAAACCTACAATTTTAAAAGTGTAATGAATAGTAGTAAGAGACTAAAGTTAAACTAGTCAAATATTAATTTCTAGATTCACCTCTTTATAATAGTGCACCTATCCTCTTGAAATCCTGATCCGTGTATCACCCCTTTTCCACTTAGCTCTGCAAGCTTCTTTGCAATTGCCTATCACTACTTTAACATGCTTTTATACTTACTCTTCAGTTACAGAAACAACACTATCAGAATTGAAGGTGAACGCTAACACGATACACAAACATTAATACTGCACCCTCACCAAATGATTAGAATAATAAGCAAATTACTAAAACAATGCAATTAGTGACCTGTTAAACCAACGTATTCCTTTTCCTTTTATCGTATAAAGCTACGTGAACTAGTTGTATTCACTTTTGCTTTCTATTATAAACCTCTGCAGGTGGTAAACAAATACGAGGAATGGCAATTGGTATCTCAGTTCCAACAACAAACTTGTCAACTTCAAACACCTCAATTGGTCCAGAATACTGTTCGAATATCCTCCAAGCCATTACTGAAAGTCTTGATAAAGTTTGATCCAATGTCCAACCCTATCAAAACCGTCTAGGAAAGCTGATGGTGGCACCGTTAGTTTTTAATCTATTTTTGTTGGTTAGACCAAAGGTGTTCTACTTTAACGAAAGTAAGGAATTAAAAATGCTCAAGGATATATTAAAGGGACAAAAATATACTTACTCCTATACAAAAGAAACAAATTTGGCTAAAAAATCTTGTTTAATCCAAAAAGAAAGTTAGTAGCGTTGTTGAGGAGCTGAAGATGGAGATTGTGTTGGTGGCAAAAAGGTCTTTATAGTTAAAATTTGGCTATTTTGGTATTATATTTTAAGATGTGAATAAACTCTAAAACCGGTAGAATATTTTTATTGTGAGTCTTTACAACTTGTTTTAATTTTACGACTCTAATTTTTTTTTTACGCATGAAGAGATTTATTTTTTTATACATAACAGATCTAAATATGATACTTTTTTAATTTTAACATTGTAATTAGTCGTGAAAGCCCATTTTCCGATAAAACAAGTGGTTATGCAACCCAATTTTTTTCAATCATATTTTAGAGGAAATAACGCTAAATGCCTATCACTCCCAAATTATTTATCCGAATTTACCCATTTAGAAATTAATTACAATTCCTACCTAGACAATCTAAACTTATTACTCGTAAATTTACTTGCTTTTTTCCTTTTAATTTGCTTTAAGCTTTTACTCAGCATGAGGGGCAAATTGAAAATGCAAATTTTTTTTTGTTTTGTTTTATTCTATGACTTGAATTCCAAGACTTCTGACTTCTGCAAAACATTAATCTGCAATTGGAGGACCTTGAAACTTTGAAACTCATAAATTGGGTTTGTGGTTATTTTGATCCAATTCTGATCGGGTATGCTTGAAATGTTAATTGGAGGATGTGACTATATTCTGAGTCAATTTGGTGGAGATTTTAGAGTAGATTTTTAAATTTTGGGTTGAAATTGAGTTGAACGGCAAAGAAAACAGATTTATACTGGATAACAAAATGGTATATTGTATACTGGTTATTCAAGAATATATAATTAACTACAATAGTATACTACTAATTTTTTTTTAAGGAATGCACCAATCCTCTATATACCAAAATAATATACTATAAACCATTTTGGTTAATTCAATAGTGTATAATTTATTGTGTTGAACTAGCGAAGAAGAATGTATATTGTATACCAAAATGATATACTATATACTATTTTGGTATACAGTTCATTTCAATGATATACTGTTGTAGTATGCTATATAATGTAACGGTATACTCTTACAGTTAGGTCCTTTTAGAATTTTTTAAAATTTTTATTGACAACTGATATTATTTCAGTTTAATAATTGAATTAAAAAAAATAACTATTTACGTACAATTATATACCCTGTTGGTATAGCTATATACTATACTGGTATCATATGTTAGTTAATTTTTTAAATTGTATTAGCTACATTTAATTGGTACACAATTTGACTTTTCTTTAGTAATAGTATAAAAAAAAGAATCATAAAAAATAATAAAAACAGTAAATAAAATTAGATTATGAAGAGAAAAAGAATATAAAAAAAAAGAAGTTAAACGAAATTAGAAAAGGAAAAAAGAAAAAAATAAGAAGAAAACGAGAAAAAAGAAAAGGAGAAAAGAAAGAAAAAAGCGAAAAGAAAAGAAAATAAGCATAGAAATAAAAAAGAATTGGAGAATAAAGAAAAAACTCCCCCACAAAAATTATTATGGGTAGGAAATGTAATTAGCTTGATGGGTGAAAAAATAAATTGGTAGACAAAGGTAAATAGTTTTGTTTTGGTGGGTAAGTCTGTCATTCTCCCCATATTTTAGGGGTAGGAAGGTGCTATCTACTAGGCCAATTTTCCTTAATTGGACAGCAATTTAGACCGCAGATCCTGTCTAATTGTGCTGATCCAAGCTCGGTCTCTATCACGCGCTCTCACGCTCCTTAACTGTAAGACTTAACTCCCTTCCTATACAACATTTGAAACTTACTTACCAGAATTGTCCAAATTTTGTATATTATCCACCCTAAACTATTTTTTTTTTTTTACTATTATATGCAATCCATTCTCAGTGCCTTAAAATAGAAGATTCAATCATACCATTTTCTTTTCTTTTCCTCTCCTCTCCCCTTTCCTATTTTGTGTTGCCTCTCTCCACCCAAAATTTTCGTAATTGAGAGCCAAAATTCATGGGCAGTGAAGCCACGCTTCGTATGAAGTTAATTTCGAACAGACTCGTGCTATCCTCCATGTCTTTTTCAAAGCTTCTATAAATATTTCCAACTTTTGAAAATTTAATTCCAGCTTCACCAAGCTCTGTTTCACTTTGAATAAGATCGTGCCATATTACCTATTCATAGTTAGCGTCTCGTTGAACTCTTATATTTTTCAAGGGTTCCCAATTAGGCTGCTAGTTTTTATCTTTGAAAGGAAACAACACATGTGTAACACTTGAAGTAAATATTTGATTTCTTTAGCATTAATACCATACGATTCACTTAGAAATTTTGGGGTCGGCTTTGGTAAATTTTCACCATTCTTATGAAGACTTTGTATGACCCTTAGTCATGCCATAAAGTTTGGCGAAGACAAAGAAAGGAAGTTGATATTCTAGTAATAATGTCACGACCCAATTCCCATTATAGGTCCGTGATGACCCAATAGGTTATCTCATGCTTTAAAATCTAACTCTGTGATCTGAAACCTTGAAAATCATGTTTTAGCCTTCCTCGATTGACGTGCACATTCTGGATTTCTTTCTGGAAAAAATTTATGTAAAAACTTTATTTGAGTTGACTTTGACCAATATTTTGAGTAGATGGTCCCGGATTCGTGTTTTGACGGTCCCGGTGGGTCTATACCGTGATTTAGGACTTGGGCGTATGCCCGGAATCTAATTCGGAAGTCTCTAGTCCGAGATATCGAACTTTGTCGAAATTTGAAAGTTAAAGGCTTAATAAATTTGAAATGTTTGACCAAAGTTTGACTTTTTGGATAACATGTCCGTAATTTAGTTTCGGAACTCGGTATAGGTCCAATACCATATTTATGACTTGTCTGTGAAATTTGGTGAGAAATGGAGTTGGTTTGACGTGATTCGGACGTCCGGTTGTGAAAATAGAAGTCTTAAAGCTTTCTTGAAAATTTCCTTTGATTTGGTGTGCGATTAGTAGTTCTAGGCGTTATTTTGGTGATTCGATCTCGCGAGCGAGTTCGAATGATATTTTAGGACTTGCGTGCATATTTGATTTGGAGCCCCGAGGGCTCAGGTGAGTTTCGGATAGGCTACAGAGTGAATTTGGACTTAGAACAGTGCTGGTGTGCTTCAGCTTTTGTTGCAGGCCTCAGATCTCGCAATTGGGAGATCAATCATCGCCATTTGCGACCACTGTTGGGTTTGTATTTGCGATTTACTCATCGCATTTTCGAAGAGTAGCCGGGGAGGCCAGAGTTCGCATTTGCGAACAATGTTCCGCATTTGCGATAGGAGATGGGAATGGGATTCTTCGCATTTGCGATCAAGCCAGAGTTCGTATTTACGAACTATTCTTCGCATTTACGAAGAAAGCAGAGGTGTGATGATTCTCACATTTGCGATGAATTCTTCGCATTTGTGAACCCTAGGTCGCAAATGCGACATCTGCAGCTGAACATAATATGACTTAGACAAGATTTTTTGTTCATTCTTCAAATTTTCAAGAAACCTAAAATCCCAGAAGCAATTTTTCTAAGACTCCTTCCCCAAATCGTTGGTAAGTGATTCTAACCTATTTTTTTCAATCTTTCACTACTTTTCCTAAGATTTCAACCAAAGCCTAAGGCTTTCATAGTGGAATTGGGGAGGTTTTTGGGAAGAAACTAGGGATTTGGTAAATTAGGAATTTAGTCTTCAAATTGAGATCGGATTCCAAAATAAATCACATAACCGGGCTCGGAGGTGAATGGGTAATCAGGTTTTGGTCCGAATTTCAGGTTTGTACCAAGGGAGCCTAAGTGTTGACTTTTTCAAAAATGGCCTAAATTGAATATTTTACAATCGTGGGTAGTTCCTAAAGCTTAAATTGAATCGTTTGGTTGGTAATTTGCTAGATCTATTGGTCCAGAGGCTTGTTTGAGAGGCAAGGTTGTGATTGAGCAGTGAGTGGTCGTTGGAGCAAGGTAAGTGTTGTGTCTAACCTTGACTTGAGGGAATTAGGAACACTCAGACTATTTTCTATGTGAATTTCATGTGAGCGGCGTATATGTGAGGTGACGAGTGCTTATGCGCCGCCAAATTATTCGTTTTCCCTATTTTCTCGATTTTCTTATATTATGTTTTTCCCTATCTTAATTTTTCCATGATCTAAATGTGTTCCCATGCCTAATTGTACTTGCTAGACATTATTCCCTCGTGTTCATGATATTTTGTTCTTTCCGTAATTTCATTATCTCTTATTAGTTGCTTAAGCTGGTTTATGTGTACCTTTTTGTTGTAAATTCTGAATTGGTCTCGCTGTGTAGTATTATTTATGTGAACGTTCATAGTGTACAAGTTTCCTATTGCTTCTGTTTGGTGTTTAAGTCTTGTGAAGGGTTTCTTTGATTTGAATTGTGAAATTTTTGTGCATACCGAGTACTTGATATTGATATGGTAGGATCGGGTTGCACGCCGCAACATGTGAAATAAGGGTGATATGTTGAGGTGGAATAAGGTTGAATTTATATTGTACGGTGGGAATGGGTTGCACACATGGTATAAGGGTGAATTATGATTATGATATTGTGATATGGTGGGATCGGGTTGCACGCCGCAACAACCTATGTGTTTATGTTTCCCTGAACTGTGTTAACTTTTCAGTATCTTCTTTTGCACATAAGGATTGGTAAATTCTGAACGTTGGCTCATTTCTTGGAGTTGTAGTTATTTCTTGCACCTTACTGCTTTATTCTATCCTGCATTTCCTTTTCTGCCTTTATTATACATATTGCGTACAGGTTGTAGTGTGTGTGACCCGCCTTAGCCTCGTCACTACTTCGTCGAGGTTAGGCTCGGCACTTACGAGTACATGAGGTCGGTTGTATTCATACTACACTCTGCACTTCTTGTGCAGATTTTGGTGTCGTCCCAACTTGATCGTGAGGTTAGCTGCTGGATTCATTCTATAGGAGACCCAAGGTAGATCTGCTGACGTCCGCAGACCCTGGAGTCCCCTTCCAGACACTTTACTTTACTGTTTCTTTCCTTTCAAAACAGTGTATTTCCTTTCATACTCTATTTGTAATAAATCATAATAGTTCGTGAATTGTGACCCAGATCCATGTTGTAGTTTATATTAAAGCTTTTATATTATTTCGCATTCGTTTTATTCCGTTTTAGCTAATTTGCTGTTATTTACTAAAATGTATAAGAATTGGCTTAATGATTCTCTAACATTAGCTGGCCTAGTAAGTGAAATTTTAGGCGCCATCACAGTCCCGACGATGAGAATTCCGGGTCGTGACAAGGTAGCGATGATGCCCAATATCGTCGTTAGACAAGCGGACGGTGAACTATCAATTCATTTATTCATTTTATTATTTTTGAAACATAAGTTTTATTAGATAAATAAATTAACGCAGTAAAATCATGGAAACCTATTATTTAAATAGAATAGATAGTAGAAGTGTGTGAAAGCTAAGCAAACCACAATGCAAATTCTAGAACATCCCAAAACCCGATGTCACAAGTGCACGAGCATCTACTAAGGAGTACACTAACAATACCACATACGCCTGGAATATGAAATAGGCATGATAAAGTAAATACATAATATGGAGACTCTAAGGGCGGCGGTTCGTAGCATAGAATACAGCTCATCATAAAGTCTTCTCAGTAGCTGCGCCTACGCACCAAGTTGACCATCGAACCTGTCAGATCCTGCATATTTAGTGCAGAAGTGTAGCATGAGTACGTAAATCAACGCGTACCTAGTAAGTGTCAAGACCCCAATTTCCTTCCGTAGGATGTCGTGACGACACCTAGTCTCAAAGACTAAGTAAGCCTAACAAACATGCGGAAATTTCAAAATAAAGTCTCAAAACTCAACAACTATATAGGACAAACTTCACTGCTTAACATATATAATTTTCCCAAAACCTAGTGATATCGAGTCACAAGCTCTACAACGGTGTCATGGTCAACCCTATACAACTATAACTAGTAAAAGTAGGAAAAGTATAAAGTAGATAGAGGGTGACTCTGAGGCCAGTGGACGCTGGTAGGTGTACCTCAAAGTCTCTTAAAACTGAACTCCCGCTAATACCTGCGATGGTGGGAAGTGCCTGGATCTGCACAAAAAGATTTGCATAAACGTAGCATGAGTACACCACAATGGTACCTAGTAAGTGCCAAGCCTAACCTCGGTAGAGTAGTGACGATGTCAGGTCAAGGACCTACTTGAATAAATAAGAAGACTGAACAAGTGTAAGGCAGTGTAATAACGACAGTAATGACATTAAAACAGTAAATAACATATCAAAAGTTAGCTACACGGAACTAAATCAATCAGAGCAACACGGAAAAATTAATAATAATCTGCTAAGAAAACAACAACCAAAGACAAATGCAACAATGAAGAAATACCAACAAGAGTCACTACCGAGGTACCGCCTCGTAGTCTCCAATCACAAGAAATAAGTCACAATCTTTCCTTATATCACCGCGGAAGCCTTTACATGTAGTTTGTAAAAATTATTTTCCCGAAATAGCATTCCGTGTTTTAACCCACCTTATCATACTGCTCGACTTCTATTAGTTCCTCTACTAGCCACGCGTATCAATCCCAACTTATCTCAGCACATGCTTTTCAACCCCAAAACCTTATACCACCGCATGTGTATCAATATCACAACGTACCACAGATCGCACCTCAAGTGCCCAATATCACAACTTGTCAAAAGAAATCAACAATAACAGTATTTTCACATTAATGATCTCACGACTCAACCACAATGTACAGAAAGTCTAAAAAATTACAACCGGGAGTGAATAACTCAACAAAACGATATTGCACAACTTAACACTTTGCCACAATAGGAATCCTGACACTTGTAACTCAATAACAATTTCAACAATAAGGTATTCCAGAATGACAACTTCAAGTAAAGAGTTCAACAGTTAAATAATGAATACGGAATAAAAGAAACAATAACTTCAACTAAACATGTAGAGAAATTAGCAAGTAAGAGATAAGATAATTAGAGCATGTGAAAGTATACTAATGATAATGAAGATAACATGTTAAATAACTCAATTAAGTCATGAAAGGAACCTACGTAGTTAAGACCGGTATTTTCCACATTTAGCATGTGTACACACTTTTCACCTTGCATACACGGCTTCCACACATCACAATTATCACAAACAGCACCAATCCTAAGGGTTAATTTTCTCTCACAAAGTTAGGCAAGACACTTATCTTAAATCACGCTAACTCAATCTGATAATAGGCCTTTCCCTCGAAAACCCAACTTCGAACGACTCGAATCTAGTCAAAACAACTTCATAATATAAATATAAACTATAGGAAACTAATTCGAACAATAAAATTACGATCTTTAAAAAGAAATAAAAATTCAACTCAAAAAGTCAACACGAGTTTGCGTCTTGGAGCCAGACTAAACTTACAACATCCGAATTGTATGGGTCAAAATATGCCTAAGGGCAATCAATGCGAAGTGATGTCACCAAAAGTAATTTGGTCGAGGTCAACTAGTAACTAATAGGACTCATCGCCGAGCAACCAATCATGGCCGAGGTCATGTATCAGGAGGAGCAGTAATGACTAGTTTAGTAATAAGATCTTTAAGAGAATATTCCATTGGATATTCTTTGTATTTGTACTTTTAGGATTAATTGGGGGCATGTACCTATGCATAGAAAGAGACACAAGGTAAAAGGCATGTAATATTCTCTGATAAGAACATTCTTGATAAAGCAGACTTTCTCTCTAGATAAATACAAATACTACCTTTCTAAAGAGATCCGATTATTGATTATTCTACACTTTTTCCATAAGATCCGAGATTGTCAGAATGAGGAATTATCCACCTCATTCAATATTGGGCGAATCATTCTCCTTATTTACTTTAGTGCCATTTATTTTTATTTAATTCTTGTTATTCCTCTTCCATTATTGATAGTGAAACATTAAATACACATCTCATTTAACTCTCTTTCAACACTGTTCAATATTATCCACGTAGATCGATTGTAGATCTGAAGTTATTATTATTAACTAGGCTTAACCCCTCATTACATAAAATTAATTAGTTTAACCAAAGGTTTATATTTTTTGGTCAAACACGAACAATCATTTGTTAATGAGTCCAACGATACAAGAATTACTCAAATCTGACCTCAAATCGCCTTTCAAAACTTAAAAATCTTGTCTAGGAAGTTTCTACCATTTCCCCCTAGTTTTCCAACCCAAACCACTAATTAAATTGTTACATCCCGCATTCGTACGTTAAAGTTTCGTCGTATGTTAATCAACGTAGACTCGGGGATGAGATTATTTTGAGATCATAAGTATTTATGCTATTTGTAACAAGTGATAAGTAAGTGTTATAAAGGTCAGAGAGTTAACGAATCGAAGAAATTGAGTATCGCCGAAGTTTGTTATTTTGGAATAAAATACGGTCCGAGCTATAATATCTGATATTTATGGACTAGTACCATACAAGGTACCATATGACCATGATAGTAGGATGTATAAAGTGTATTAAAAATAAGTAGAGTTTTAAGTAATTTAAGATAATTCATAATTATGCGGGTAATTGGTTAATTATCGAGTAGCGGAATATTACCTAATTAATTATCGGATAAGATTAAATCCCCCCCCATCCCAACCCACCCCCACGTGGAAGCAAGTCACTTCTTAGACAAATGACTATTAGTCATTTTTGGTAGGTGGCAAAGTAGTATGTGAAGTACAAAACACTTCATGACTCATATTTTGGAATAAAAAGACTTGTAAAAGTAGTGTGTTATATACACAACACTTCATTTCTCATATTTGAATACAAAGACACTACAGAACGTTAGCAATTCTTACTAATTTTCAACAAGACTTCTTGCAACCAAAACGATTCCAACAAGAATTATTAGAACCTTAGTAACGTAAAATTTTGCGGTTCTAAAGAAGTACGGTGCAACCTTTTACAAGAATATCATATAGATTTTTCCCTACTCCAGGTATGTTAAGGCTTAGCCCTTCCTTCATTTTGGCATGATCCAAGTAACGATACATAAATGTAATGTTATTATATAAGTATGTATCTAGTTCTCTATTGTAACGACCCGACCGGTCGTTCTGAGAGGTTAGCCCTGTTTTTCCTATTTCTGCTTCATTCTTGTATGGTTCAGCTCTTTTGTGTTGCGTGGGGTTGATCGGTTCGGGTTCGGAGTGGTTGTGATGAGAAATGAGACACTTGGTCAATTAGGATGGTGATTTAGTTGGAAAAGTCAACCGGAAGTTGACTTATAGGTAAAGATCTCGGAATGTGGTGTTTGTGGCTCGGATAGCTTCGTTAGGTGATTTGGGAGTTAGGAGTGTGTTCGGAATGTGGTTTCGAGGTCCGGTGGTAGAATTAGGCTTGAATTGACGAAATTGAGTTTTTGGAAATTTTCGGTCGGCAGTGGAAAATTAGCTATCGGGGGTGGGAATGGAAATCCAGAAGTTGTAACAAGTTCGTAGTGTCATTTTGGACGTGTGTGCAAGTTTTCAGGTCATTCGGGCGAGATTTGGTTAGTTTCGGCATCGCTGGTGATTTTCGGAAGTTTCAAGATCCTTAGGCTTGAATCATGGGTTGATTGGTGTTTCGATGTTATTTTGGGTGTTTCGAGGGTTCGACTAAATTCAGGTGATCATTTGTGACGTCTGGGTACCATTAGTTGAGGTCCCGAGGGCCTCGGGATGAGTTCGGATGGTTTACGAAGGAGTTTTTGGCCTTAGAGGGTTGCTGGTATGATGTGTTCTGGGATTTCCGCAGATGCGGAAGGGTGGCCGCAGGTGCAGTCACCGCAGGTGCGAATTGGGTATCGCAGGTGCGGAAATGGTTAAGGGGGAGAAGGACCGCAGATGCGGACGATTGGCCGCACCTGCAAATTCGCAGGCGCGGTAGATTAAATGCATGTGCGGATTTGACCTTTTAATGAAATCTAGCATATGCGCACCTGGGACCGCAGGTGCATGTCCACATGTGCGATAATTAAGCCGCAGATGCGGGTCATCGCGGGGCAGAACATATAAATAGAAGCCTTAGCGAATTTTGGTTAGTTTTCCACCATTTGTGATTGAGTTTGAAGCTATTTGGAGAGTTTTGAAGAGGGAATTCGAGGAAACTTCGTGGAGGTAAGATTTTTGGACCTAAAACTCATTTATATGGTATTATTTAACTGATTGGGGGTGAAATTTATGGAAATTAGTGACAAAAAATGGGGGATTAGGGCTTGTAAATTGGTGACATTTAATTGGGGATTTGATGGGCCATTTGAAGTCCGATTTTGATGTTCGTGGTATGTATAGACTCGTGGGAGGATGAGGATTCTTGTGATGTAATTTTTATCGAATTCCGAGACATGGGATCGGGGGTCGGGTTTGGCCAATTTCAGGGTTTTTGGTTAAATTTGATAATTTTCGAGTGGGCTTCGTTCCTTAGCATATATTAATGATATAAATCTGATTTTTCGCTAGATTTGGAGCAATCGGAGGCCGAGTCTAGAGGAAAAGTCATTTTGGGCTAGGATTTTAGAGATTTTGAGGTAAGTAATGTTTCCAAACTTGGTTTTGAGGGTTCGAAACCCCGAACTATATGCTATATGATTATAATTTAGGTGATGCATGCCAAGTGATGGGCGTGCGGGCGTACACCGAGTGATTTTTGGCCTGGCCAATTCCATGGCATCGTCTAGTAGCTATTTCGGATTGATAGCTGCACTTTTATTGATGTGGTTAATGTGAACATGCTAGAAATCATACTTAGTCAAATCCTAGAGCTTCACGCCGAAAATGCTGAGACCCGAGTGGTCGTATATTGCTGTCTCCTTATGTGTTTATTTTATTTTGTATACTCAGTCCTGTTATAACATATCATTTCATGCCTTAGTCTCGGTAATTATTGATTTTATATATTTATCATTGTTTCGAGCTAGTTCATGCATCTGTGAGCCCATGTGAGCGAGACTGGAGAGTAATGACTGAGTGAGGCCGAGAGCCTGTTATTGGGATAGTTATGAGATTGTCCTGCATACTGCATCAATACTCTTATTATGCCTTCGTTGGATTGATATAGCGCTTGGGATAATAGGTGCCCCTCCGGAGTCTTTACACCCCCAGTGAGCGCATTGATATTTGAGGGATGGATCTTCCCTGGACATGGATCTTGTCCGAGTGTTATGTTTCGGAGATGGATCTTCTCTGTGAGGCTGGATAGGCCTTCTTCCTCAGTACTGAGTAACTGCGGTCATTGGTGTTTATGTACTATCCGGGATAGATCTTCCCTGGGCCCGAGAGCGACGTACAGTACTGAGTGGACCTTTATGTGAAAGCTATGAGCACTATGTGCATTCCACATTGTTGAAGCATTGTCATGTAGAATACTGAGATACATATGGGTTACTTATTGTATCAGACACATCTACATTTAGTATCTGTTAAAACTGTGATCATGCCTAAAATTTTGTGCACTGTTTTTATTTCGTTTATTAAGGTTTAGTTCGTCACTACTGTTCCACGTGAAATACTTCGAGCCACCTTGCTCAAAATCAATAACCATACACAATTCGACATTAAGTACTCAAAGTGCATTGCCATAACCATGGGGAATCGAACGATACCATTCCACACGAACCCGGAAGCACATAACCAATACATCTCAATCTCGCAATACCCAACTATTTACCTTTCTCAAATTCCGCTATAAAGACAAAATGGATCCACACCATATGTGCATATAACCAACAATCACAAACCCTCGCAATACCGAAAGGTAACTCATAGATCACTCCAGAACATGAATAAAATCAATGACCATCGAACGGTACATCCCTCAACAATAACAATTCGGAGACAACAATTCCGAGCCGGTGCAGAACACACACCTATACTGCAAAAGATAGATAACTCTCAGAAAGTTCACAATGACTGAATCATGGCAGATACTAACATCTGACTAGCTTTGCTCACATCTTCACACTCCACAGTCACAAAATAACTTGTCTATGAGAACTTTCAGTTTCGAAGTCCATGAAGCGCATGAATCACCATATATGATCCCAACTCCACCGCTCGAATATGTAACACACTTCTAATACTCAATCATTCCACTAGAAATACCCCTATAACTCTTCTGTACCACCAAGCAACCTTGAACATCAGCATTCGATCCAACAAGAGAGCACCTCGATACTAATGAAGTACCCTTAACTCAAACACATTGCCTTTTCTGAAACGTATACCATCATCAAGCCGCACCAATTGGTGATATCATTTACCTAGTCATCTGAAATTGTCCATGTTGCCCAAGAATTTATGACCTTCCTTTCAAAACTGACTCGTGACCTTACACATGCAAATCTCAACCCCTACACAACATACCACACACACCATGCCATCTTATGATGGGGTATCATGAAAGGTGAAGAATAGTTTAAATTCATAGAAAGCCTCTTTAGAGTGAGTATTTGAGATGTGGTACATTTGGGGTGTTTAAGAGATATCCAACGGCTTATGAGCCTTAGGGCGATGTAGTTCTATGTTAAGGTCTCGCGTGGTGATTGCTAGTTGAGGATTTTGGTACTATGGCAAAGAGAAGAATCAATTAGAAGGTAATTCAAAAGGAACTTGGAGAAATAGGACATCTTGGTAGTAGATTGGGTCAGCATGGTAATGAGTAAGACCGGTTCTTTGGGTGCTTATGATGTGGTAAGGTTCTAAGTGTGATTCGGGGTAATGCTATTGGGTTTTGACAACCTGTGTAGCTTGGTTGAACTAGAAGGATTCTGTCCTAACGATTTGGTTTTGTGCAAATGGGATTCACAGAGTCCTGGATGGCTTCTACCTCGGTTAGAGATGTATATTTTCTTCTGGCGTGAGAGGCATGTGATGTCTATTGATTTTACTTCTAGATGGGATCAAATGGAAAGTTCTTAGCTGGTTGAGTACGTAGTTGCTTGTGGCTCGGGGGAGATTAGGAAGTTCTCATATTTATCATAAGATGGCATGGTGTGTGTGGTATGTTGTGTAGGGGTTGAGATTTGCATGTGTAAGGTCACGAGTCAGTTTTGAAAGGAAGGTCATAAATTCTTGGGCAGCATGGACAATTTCAGATGACTAGGTAAATGATATCACCAATTGGTGCGGCTTGATGATGGTATACGTTTCAGAAAAGGCAGTGTGTTTGAGTTAAGGGTACTTCATTAGTATCGAGGTGCTCTCTTGTTGGATCGAATGCTGATGTTCAAGGTTGCTTGGTGGTACAGAAGAGTTATAGGGCTATTTCTAGTGGAATGATTGAGTATTAGAAGTGTGTTACATATTCGAGCAGTGGAGTTGGGATCATATATGGTGATTCATGCGCTTCATGGACTTCAAAACTGAAAGTTCTCATAGACAAGTTATTTTGTGACTGTGGAGTGTGAAGATGTGAGCAAAGCTAGTCAGATGTTAGTATGTGCCATGATTTAGTCATTGTGAACTTTCTGAGAGTTATCTATCTTTTGCAGTATAGGTGTGTGTTCTGCACCGGCTCGGAATTTTTGTCTCCGAATTGTTATTGTTGAGGGATGTACCGTTCGATGGTCATTGATTTTATTCATGTTCTGGAGTGATCTATGAGTTACCTTTCGGTGTTGCGAGGGTTTGTGATTGTTGGTTATATGCACATATGGTGTGGATCCATTTTGTCTTTATAGCGGAATTTGAGGAAGGTAAGTAGTTGGGTATTGCGAGATTGAGATGTATTGGTTATGTGCTTCCGGGTTCGTGTGGAATGGTATCGTTCGATTCCCCATGGTTATGGCAATGCACTTTGAGTACTTGATGTCGAATTGAGTATGGTTATTGATTTTGAGCAAGGTGGCTCGAAGTATTTCACGTGGACCAGTATTTCACGAAGTATTTCGAGCTAGATTCGTGTGTTCTGGTTCTACGAGGTATGATGGGTTCTCAACATTGTGTTGTGGTGATACTGGTGGGCTTGCGGTACAACTCTCGCAGTGGAGTCACTTTTCCATGATTTGAGTACATTTGGGATGTTATATATTTGTGCACGGACTGCACGCATTGTGGCTTTCAACTGTATTGATGCGTCACGTCACTAGAGTGGTTGTGGTAGATGAGAAGAGGTCGTTGGACCTGGAATGGGTGCTACCAGGTCTGGTCGTAGTATATTTGGGACGATATTGATGCTGATCGACTTAGAAATTTTTCTATATTTCCTGTCGAAGAGAAGAAGTTCCATCACTTGTTGATCCGACAAATGGTTGCTAGTTTCAATTGTTTCTTTTATCATTGGCTGTATATGAGAGTGTTAGAACGAGGTTTTGGTTGATAAGAGGTTATTTACCGGTATTGAGTCATTTTGAGCAGCTATTGTGATTAGGAGTTATCGCTATGAGTGTTTGAGACATGTTGTATTTCTTGTGATTACATATTGGGTCAAAGATATGGATTGATACAACGTGTTCAAACTTATTCAGTTTATAAATGCGGGACTTAGATCTTATAAGTTATTTCAGAAGTGGAAATTTGGTTCTAAGGTTTATGGGTTAGGTTGGATTACGAAATCTTAGCTATTTGTGCTATTGGACCTAGGTGGGATAGGGTGACGTGGGATCACCCCGATATGTGCGTGGTCAGGAAATTCGGCAAATTTGATGATTTTTGGAACAACTCTGGGCACGTTCGAGGACAAACGTATGTTTAAGTGAGGGAGAATGTAACGACCCGACCGGTCGTTCCGAGAAGTTAGCCCTGTTTTTCCCATTTCTGCTTCATTCTTGTATGGTTCAGCTCTTTTGTGTTGCGTGGGGTTGATCAGTTTGGGTTCGGAGTGGTTGTGATGAGAAATGAGATACTTGGTCTCTTTGGATGGTGATTTAGTTGGAAAAGTTAAACAGAAGTTGACTTACATGTAAAAGATCTCGGAATGTGGTTTTTGTGGCTCGGATAGCTTTGTTAGGTTATTTGGGAGTTAAGAGTGTGTTCGGAATGTGGTTTCGAGGTCCGGGGCAGAATTAGGCTTGAATTGGCGAAATTGAGTTTTTGGCAATTTTCGGTTGGCAATGGAAAATTAGCTATCGGGGTTGGAATGGAATTCCAGAAGTTGGAACATGTTCGTCGTATTATTTTGGATGTGTCTGCAAGTTTTCAGGTCATTCGGACGAGGTTTGGTTAGTTTCGGCATCGCTGGTGATTTTCGGAAGTTTGAAGATCCTTAGGCTATTTTGGGTGTTCCGCGGGTTCGACTAAGTTCAAGTGATCATTTGTGACGTGTGGGTACCATTAGTTAAGGTCCCGAGGGCCTCGGGATGAGTTCGAATGGTTAATGGAGGATTTTTTGGCCTTAGAAGGTTGCTGGTGTGATCTATTCTGTGATTTCCGCAGATGCGGAGGGGTGGCCGCAGGTGCGGTCACTGAAGATGCGAATTGGGCATCACAGGTGCGGAAATGGATAAGGGGGAGAAGGACCGTATACGCGGACGATTGGCCGCACCTACGAAGTCGCAGGTGCGGTAGATTAAACGCATGTTCGGATTTGACCTTTTAACAAAATCTTGCAGATGCGCACCTAAGACCGCATGTGCGGGTCCGCATGTGCAATAATTAAGCCGCAGGTGCGGTCATCGCTAGACAGAACATATAAATAGAAGCCTTAGCGAATTTTGGTTATTTTTCCACCATTTGTGTTCGGGTTTGAAGCTTTTTGGAGAGTTTTGAAGAGGGAATTCGAGGGAACTTCGTGGAGGTAAGATTTTTAGACCTAAAACTCATTTATATGATATTATTTGACTGACTGAGGGTGAAATTTATGGAAATTAGTGACAAAAATTGGGGGATTAGGGCTTGCAAATTGGAGACCTTTAATTGGGTATTTGAGGGGCCATTTGAAGTCCGTTTTTGATGTTTTTGGTATGTATAGATTCGTGGGAGGATGAGGATTCTTGTGATTTGATTTTTATCGAATTCCGAGACATGGTCCTGGGAGTCGGGTGTGGTCAATTTCTGGATTTTTGGTTGAATTTGATAATTTTCGAGTGGGCTTCGTTCCTTAGCATATATTAATGATATAAATCTGATTTTTGGCTAGATTTGGAGCAATCGGAGGCCGAGTCTAGAGGAAAAGGCATTGTAGGCTAGGATTTTAGCCGGTTTAAGGTAAGTAATGTTTCCAAACTTGGTTCTGAGGGTTCGAAACCCTGAACTATATGCTATATGATTATAATTTAGGTGACACACATGCCAAGTGACGAGCGTGCGGGCGTACACCGAGTGATATGTGGCCTGGCCCATCCCATGGCACCGCCTAGTAGCTATTTTGGATTGATATCTGCACTTTTATTGATGTGGTTAATGTGAACATGCTAGAAATCATACTAAGTCAAATCCTAGAGCTTCACGCTGAAAATTTTGAGAGCCGAGTGGTCGTATATTGCTGTTTCCTTATGTGTTTATTTGATTTTGTATACTCAGTCCTGTCATAGCATATCATTTCATGTCTCAGTCTCGGTAATTGTTGATTTTATGTATTTATCATTGTATTGGGCTAGTTCATGCATCTGTGAGCCCATGTGAGCGAGACTGGAGTAATGACTGAGTGAGGTCGAGATTCGTTATTGAGACAGTTATGAGATCGGAATGTACACCGTAGCGATACTCTGACCATGCCTTCGTTGGATTGATATATCGCTTGGGCTAATAGGAGCCCCTCCGGAGTCTTTACACCCCCAATGAGCGCATTGATATTCGAGGGATGGATCTTCCCTGGACATGGATTTTGTCCGAAGTCGATGATATTGAGGGATAGATCTTCCCTGGACATGGATCTTGTCCGAAGTCGATGATATTGAGGGATGGATCTTCCCTGGACATCGATCTTGTCCGAGTGTCATGTTCCGGAGATGGATCTTCTCCATGAGGCTGGATCAGCCTTCTTCCTCAATACTGAGTGACTACGGTCACCGTGTTTATGTACTATCCGGGATGGATCTTCCCTTGGCCCGAGAGCCACGTACAGTACTGAGTGGACCTTTATGTGAGAGCTGTGAGCACTATGTGCATTCTACACTGTTGAAGCATTGGTATGTAGAATATTGAGATACATATGGGTTACTTATCCTATCAGACACACTCTGCATTTATTATCTGTTAAAACTTTGATCATGCCTAAAATTATGTGCACTATTTTTATTTTGTTTATTGAGGTTTAGTTCGTCACTATCTCTCAGCCCGTAGTTTGGGTTCGTTACTTCTGAGTTGGTATACTCACGTTACCCCCTGCACCTTGTGTGCAGATCCAGGTGCCCACATCGAGTGTGATTCGATTCTTCATCAGTGGAGCAATCGTCGGAGATTGTGAGATAGCTTCACGGTGTTCGCAGCCCCACCCTTCTCCTTCTCATTTTTTGCTATTTACATTTTACCTAGACTTGGTGTAATAAGAAAATCGTGCCAGTTACTGTGTTCTATTTAGTTTCTCATGACTGTTGGCTCCAGGTTTTGGGGATTTTTGTTCAGATGTTTTAATTTCTTATCTGCATTTGTGAAATGTTTAAACGCGTAAGATTTTGATAAAATTGTGTCATTGTTATAAATGGAAAGTACCTTCTATTATGTTCAGTAAATTGGCTAGCCTAGTACCACGATAGGCGCCATCACGGCCGATGTAGATTTGTGGTCGTGACACCTATTGAGGTGTTTAATAAAAATGTTAATATCATAACGGTATTATATGTATTATGCATTTACCACCGAGCTACGGCCAGTTGGGCAGTTATACGTCTACCACCGAGCTACGGTCGGTCGGGCAGTTACTACCGGTTGGGCAGTTATGCATTTACCACCAAGCTACGGCCGGTCGGGCATTTACCGTCACGAAAATGAGGTAATTAGAACTATTATATTGTAGTTTTATTTATATATACGAGATGTGTTTTATTCTATATGTTACGGCCCTCAGTGGCAAGTCAGAAGTTATAAGTTAACTCTTATCTCTTCCTGAGATAGTATCTTATTATTATTACGTTTGATTGCTACCTTACTTACTTGATACATTCTTCGTACTGACCCCCTTTTTCTGGGGCGTTGTGTTTCATGCCACGTAGGTGTAGGTAGGCAAGGTGAGGACCATCCACTGTAGGTTTCCTCCAGATATCAGCTTTGGTTGGTGAGCTCCACATCTTCCGAGAGTTGCCGAGTCACGTTTTATATATGTTACTTTATTTTATAAGGATGTTGGGGACCCTATCCCGACTTATATGTTATGGTCCTGTTTTCTTAGAGATTTTGCAGACAATCTCCTGTGTATAGCTTTAGGTATGACATGTCAACGGCATTGTCGGCCCCTATGTATCTATATAAATCTTTTGAATTAGTTATGTGAGTTAAGTTCTAATATTGTTAATTATATATATAGATGTTGCCTATCATGGACCATGACGAGTCTTATAAAAAAAGAAGATAAGGTACGTGGTGCTCGGTTGAGGTGGCACCGGGTTCCAGTCGTGGCCCTCTGATTTGGGTCGTGACAAAGTGGTATCAGAGCAATTCTATCCTAGAGTTGTCTGAAAGACGTGTCTAGTAGAGTCTTGTTTATAAATGTGTTGTGCACCATGTTGTATAAACAAGAAACTACAGGGCATTTAGGGATTGGTTACCCTTCCTTCTTGATATTAGATCGTACAATAGATCATAGTCATAGGGAATAAATCCCTTGACCTTTGACTTGTTTTATATATGCAGCAATGTCTATGACCAAGAAAGCTACGACTAGTCAAAAGGGTAAAGTAGTGGCAAATGATGGCATGAGTAGAGTACCAATGTCTAGTGAGGGCCAGAGTGAGGCCCCAGGGGGAAATACGACACCCTCGTATAGTTCTCCGATTGCGCCAGCACCCGAGGAGATGAGGAGGAACCCAGTACCTCCACCTATTATTCAGGATGAGGATATGGATATGCAGAGTGCAGTACGGTTATTGACTAGATTGGTAGCCGCTCAGGCTCGGCACCAGGTAGGTACATGTGTTGGTCACGTTAACAGGGTTATTAGCGCAAGAGTTTGAGACTTCATCAACTTGGACCCTCCAATGTTTACCGGATCCAACAAGGATAAGGACCTGCAAAACTTTATTGATAGGATGCAAATGACTTTGAGGGTGATGCACGCATCAGACACTGAGTCAGTAGAGTTGGCCTCTTACCGATTGCGGGATGCTGCAGTTCAGTGGTATAAAACTTGGGAATTGTCTAGAGGGACAAATACATATACAACAGTATGAGAAAAGTTCTCAGGGACTTTCTTGCGTCATTACTTGCCGGCAGAGATTCGTCAGGCAAGGGTAGACATGTTCTTGGCTCTTAAATAAGGGAATATGAGTGTGCGGGAGTATAGACTCTAGCTTGATTCCTTGGCGAGGTATGCCCCCCTCGATTGTGGCTGAAATGAGTGACCGAGTGCATCGGTTTGTGGTAGAACTTGGGCCGCACCTGATTAATGAATGCTTCACGTCCACTCTGCTCGATGGTATGGATATTTCCCACATCCAGGATTATGGTTAGAATTTGGAGGATCGGAAATGACAGCAATACAAGAATCGTGATGAGGGTCAGCGTAAGAAGGCTAGGTCTGCTAGGCGACCTGAGGATTTTTCGGGCAATCCTATGTCACCATACCTTGTTGAAAGTGTCTGACAGATGCAGAAGCCGTATTTTGAGGGATCTGTCTATTCTGCGTCAGGTCAAGGCACGAGAATTTTAGGTTTTCAGAATCAGAGGGATTCAACGCAGATGAGGGTGCCCCTTCCGCGGTGCAGTCAATGCGGTAGAGCTCATTCTGGACAATGTCGTCATGGATCTAATGTATGCTATACCTGTGGAGACCCTAGTCATTACATGAGGGATTTTCCTATAAATGATAGAAGCGGGATGGTTCAGCCCACCAGATCTATAATAGTCTCCTCCTCTTCAGTACGCCCTCAAGAGAGAGGCCCGCGGGCATCATCTGGTAGAGGTAGAGGCAAGAGTGGAGCATCTAGTTCCGACGGTAGTCAAAATCTCATATATACTTTGGCAGGTCATCAGGAACCAGAGGCTACACCGGATGATGTGTCAGGTACTGTGACTATGGGTAATGTTCGATCTTATTAACGCAAATTGTCCAGTTAATATGATTAATATAAGATTGAGTTGGCATTACGTCTGAAGGGTTAAGGGAAACCAAGGCTAGCTTGAAAGCAAAGCATGAACCCAGTTATTAAGATTTCAACTAGTAGGTGTCAGCGCCTAGAAGATAGATTAATAGAATCGTATGTGACAAATGGATTAGGAAGTAATTTTAGGGAGGGACGACGTCCTGACCCCGTGAGAGCCTGATATTTGTTTCATTGGAGTATAGCCGGGAAGATATACATATATATATTTATAATTGATGAGTATGTATGTACATCTTGCAAGTTTAAACATTCGAGGATGAATGTTTCTAATGGGGGAAGGATGTTTCATCCCGCATTTCGTACGTTAAAGTTTCGTCGTAAGTTAATCGACGTTGACTCGGGGATGAGATTATTTTGATATCATAAGCATTTATACTATTTGTAACAAGTGATAAGTAAGTGTTATAGAGGTCAGAGGGTTAGCGAATCGAAGAAATTGAGTATCACCGAAGTTTGTTATTTTAGGATAAAATGCGGTCCGAGCTATAATACCCGATACTTATGGACTAGTACCATACAAGGTACCATATGACCATGATAGTAGGATGTATATAAGTAGAATTTTAAGTAATTTGAGATAATTCTTAACTATGCGGGTATTTAGTTAATTATCAGGTAACGGGATATTACCTAATTGATTATTGGATAAGATTAAAATCCCCCCACCCCCACGTGGAAGCAAGCCACTTCGTAGAAAAATCACTCTTAGTCATTTTTGGTAGGTGGAAAAGTAGTATGTTAAGTACAAAACACTTCATATCTCATATTTTGGAATAAAAAGACTTGTAAAAGTAGTGTGTTATATATACAACACTTCATTGCTCATATTTGAATACAAAGACACTATAGAATGTTAGCAATTCTTACTAATTTTCAACATGACTTCTTGCGACCAAACGATTCCAACAAGTATTATTAGAACCTTAGCAACGTAAAATTTTGTGGTTCTAAAGAAGTACGATGCAACCTTTCCAAGAATATTATACGGATTTTTTCCTACTCCGGGTATGTTAAGGCTAAGCCCTTCCTTCATTTTGGCATGATCCATGTAACGATAGGTAAACGTAATGTTATTCCACAAGTAGTTCTACTCTTAGTAGTTAAGGATGTCTATCTTATTCATTCCTGTAAAATTATATTCAAGCATGTCTAAGTATGTATCTAGTTCCCTATTGAGGTTTTTAATAAAAACGTTAATATCATAATGGTATTATATGTATTATGCATTTACCACCGAGCTACGGCCGATTGGGCAGTTATACATCTACCAGCCAGTTACAGCCGGTCGGGAAGTTACCACCGGTTGGACAGTTATGTATTATTATTTACCATCGGTTAGGCAGTTATGCATTTACCACCGAGCTACGGACGGTCGGACAGTTACCACTGATCAGTTGGGCAGTTAACGTCACGAAAATGAGGTAATTAGAACTATTATATTGTAGTTTTATTTATATATACGAGATGGGTTTTATTCTATATGTTACGACCCTCAGCGGAAAATCAGAACTTATAAGTTGACTCTTATCTCTCCCCAAGATAGTATCTTATTATTATTACGTTTCATTGCTGCCTTACATACTCGGTGCATTATTCGTACTGACGCCCCTTTTTCTGGGGCGCTGTGTTTCATGCCACACATGTTTAGGTAGGCGAGGTGAAGACCATCCACTGTAGGCTACCTCCAGATATCAGCTTTTGGTTGGTGAGCTCCACATCTTCCTGGAGTATTGCCGAGTCACGTTCTATATATGTTACTTTGTTTTATGAGGATGTCGGGGACCCTATCCCGACTTATATGTTATGGTCATGTTTTCTTAGAGGTTTTACAAACAGTGTCTTGTGTATAACTTTAGGTATGACATGTCAACGGCCTTCTCGGCCCCTATGTATCTATATATCTTCTTGAATTAGTTATGTGAGTTAAGTTCTAATATTGTTAATTATATATATAGATGTGTCCTATCATGGCCCATGGCGAGTCTTATAGAAAAAAGATAAGGTACGTGGCGTTCGGTTGAGGAGGCACCGGGTGCCAGTCGTGGACCTCTTATTTGGTTCGTGATATAAATGATGAAATTAACTATAGATTCGTGTAATTTAACCAAAACAAAGTTAGGAATTCTTACCCCAATATTTTCCCTGAAAAAATCCCGAAAAATCGCCTCACACCGAGCTCTCTAAGTGCAAAAGTGGATTATGAAACAACCCCTCAAAATTTCCCGTCACCTAGCATGTGCGTCACCTCCAAAATAGTCACATGACAATAAAATCCGGTGTTTCATACCCTCAAGACCAGATTTACAACTATTACTTACCTCAATCCGAGCAAATTCCTACTTCGCAATGCTTTTGCCTCTCGAATCGGCCTTCGAACATCCCGAATCTAGCCACAAGAAGTACAATACCATTATTATATGCTAAAGGAATCAATTCCACAAGAAAAATTACTAAATTAGACTCAAAATCCGAAATTGGCCCGACCCCGACCCCGACCCCCTGGCCCACGTCTCGGAATCCAACAAAAGTCACAAAACCTGAAAGTCCATTCACTCACGAGTCTAACCATACTAAATTTACTGAAATCCGACAACAAAATACCCTTCAAAACCTTATAATTCCATCTCAAGAACTCTTCCACTTTCCCCCTAATTTTTCACCCCAAATGACAATTTAGATGATAAAAATCAAGATATAATCATGGAATTTAACCAAAATCAAGTGAGAAACACTTAACCCAATCAACTCCGCAAACATTCCTTCAAGAATCGCCCAAATCCGTGATCTCTAGCTCAAAATATGAGAAATGATCTCAAACCCTCGATTTTGAATTTGACACTGTCTGCCCAGATTTCCTTCTTCGCCAACGCGGAAGTACCCTCGTATTCACGAAGCACAAACTGCCTCTGACCAGAAATCCCTTATATACGAACTCAATTTACACTCGTGAACGTGAACCTTTATTGAAACTTCCCATCGCGAACACGACCTCACCGCCGCGAACGCGTAGACCAAATGAATGGGGTCCCCAACGGCCTCTTCTCTTCTCCGCGAACACGTTACTCTTCTCGCGCCCGCGATGCGCTCTACTCCTAAATGTTCACGAACACGTCCCTTACTTCGTGAACGTGAAGAACAATTCTTCCTCTATCTCCAGATACTCTTCGCGAACGCAAGTCCTGCCTTGTGAACGCGTAAGAGGAAACCAGCAACAACAAAAACCAGCAGATCAGCTATCTCTCAAAGGCTATAATTGACCCGTTAACCACCCGAAACTCACCCGAGACCTTCAAGACCTCAACCAAACATGCTAACGAGTCTAATAACCCAATACGAACTTAGTCGAACCTTCGAATCACTCAAAATAATATCAAAACACCAAATTACCCCCAGTTTCAAGCCTAAAAACTTCTAAATTTCCAAATTCCACAAACGATGCCGAAACCTACCAAACCACGTCCGATTGGCCTCAAATTTTACACACACGTCAAAAATGACACCACGAACCTATTTCAACTTCCAGAATTCCATTCCGACCCCGATATCAAAATTTCCATTGCTGACCAAAATCGTCAAATTTTTCAACTTCGCCAAATCAAGCCTAATTCTACTACGGGCCTCCAAATCACATTCCGAACGCGCTCCTAAGTCCAAAATGACCTAACGGAGCTAACATAACCGTCAAAATTCAAATCTGCGGTCGTTTACACAAAAGTCAACATCCGGTTGACTTTTCCAACTTAAGCTTCTAATTTAGAGACTAAGTGTCCCAATTCACTCCGAAACCATTTCGGAACCGAACCAACCAACCCGATATAAAAAAAAATACAGCTGTAAAGCACAAAAAAATATAAATGGGAGAAACAGGGCTACAACTCTCGAAACCACCGACCGGGTCATTACAATTTTATCACCCCATTTCTGGTTTCTCGTATTGGAAAAGAATCACTACACCAATTCATCCCAGAAATATCTAAACTACTATATTGGGATGTAGAGTTATGTCGGTTAAAATACCTCTAAGGGATGAAACTAGAAATGTAGCTTTTAACGAGGTTTTGTTACAAAGTGATAGTACCAAACTGAAATTATACATCACACATAAACCTACAAACCAATCAAATATCAATATCCACTGAAAGAGAAAAATATGGCACTCAAAAAGGAAAGTATTTATATATGTGTATCATATTTGGTAGATCAGAGGAAATATAGTGTCCAATACATCCAAACATGTATTAAGAGTAACAGAGTATATGACTATCACTATTTATAGTTGGCAAGAAAAAGCAAAAAAGTATATTAATGATACTATGATAGTAGTTGAAGGCTTGGAGAATTTGGAAATGCCACCGTAAATATATCAACTACTCTTTCCTAAGTCAATCATGATAAAGAAGAATATTAAGAATTTTACGTAAAGTCCAAAACAGAGATGAACATTGTATTATTTTAGCTTAGATGAAAATGTTTTGTAGTAGAAGTTGACGGAAAGGAACATAACAATAGAACCAAATACATCAAGATGTAAAGCAAGACTGATTTAGCTAATTTTATCACTTTCATAGATGTTTGACGGCTGAAAAGTCACATTGCACAATGGTTATTATCTTTGTTTTCAAGCATGTGTAAGTAAAAAAAAAAAAGAAACAATGATAAAAGGACAAGAAGATAAACAAATGGGGATATATCTTCAAGAAAGCCATATATATCACAATAAAATAAGTTGTTCTAAGGAGATAAATCCTATTGCAAACCTAACAAAATGGAAATATACTGATTAAATTAGAAATTTCTTGTGACATTAGGCAGAAGAGTCGCAGACACATTAAAAACTATAAGTAAAATCAGAGCCCACTAATTGTATTAAAGTGAAAGCTTTCCAAACCTTTTCATGTAACAACGTAGAAAATAGTTGGAGAAAGAAAATCTTTTCGTTTAACTGTTTCATTTATTTGTATCCACAAATGCACTCAGAGAATTAAAAGAGTGCTATTAAAATGTATACAATGAACCAAATGTCATGTTTCAATCTTTTTGTCTTTTGACAAGAAATACTTAGCCAAATGATGAACTTACCCAAATAATGAACTTAAACTAAGGGTCGCAATTATCATGACGCACAAAATTATCTGATACTTTCTGCTGATCTGCTTGATAGTCTCAACTAAGTGTGTACAATCATTACCTCCTAGATGAACACACAAACACCAAATGACATCTATTCTCAGGTCCTTCCAAAACAAGTGTAACTTGAGATTGACTCTTTTCTTTATCAAAAAGGAGGAATTTCAGCACTCAAACAAGATAAAGCAAGCCAAATTATAGTATCCATGCCTAAGGATAGTTATATAGCAAGATGATATAAGCATAAAGAAATATAACAAGGACGCTATCAGCAAAGTACAATTCCATGGTATACAATATTATAATGTTAAACCAAGCTGAATATTTCAGTACTAAATTCCAAGAGAAACTTTAAGCATAGTACTAACTACTAACACACGTCAAATAACTTTATGCCAATATAGTAATTTATTCCAATAGAAAATCCGAAGAAGAAAATAAAGAAAACAAAAAAGTAAACTACAATGTAAATAGCTAAGAAAAGGGATAACAAAAACTTGATGTAGCAATCAGTGCAAGCTTCTATGCAAGTTTGTTAATTGGAGTTCTATAATAATTGTTATAATGATTGGTCAGAGTAATAACTCTTTCAGTTTCGCATTCTAGGCTATCAGGAGACTCCAATTTCCTACCTATTTAGAGAAACATCACACCAAATAAGGATGATATAATTATATTTCAGTCTGAGATATTGATAGGTCCTGAACTCTGGATTGGAGTTGAAAAGAGAAAGAGAATTATACTCAGTGATATTAGTAATAGATATTTAGCTCTTTTAACGTCCAGTTTAGCTGGTATAGCATATAACATTCGTTATAAGTGGTAAGGTTTTTCTAATAGGAGAATCCTTCAAACGTATGTGCAAAAATATCATATATGATTAATATCAGGAGAATACATGCTCTTCAACTACAAAATTAAGCATTCTCCCCACAATAAGATTCCCTCAAAGCCCAGAAAATACACCCATGCCCAAAATAAGGGGATAAAACAAAGTTAATAATAAAAGAAAGTTGAACTATCAAATAAACAAAATATTCTACAAAATCCCTAAAAATAAAATTAATGATGGAGATAGAGCAAAAAACACAATAAATCTTCTACAGTAACCAGAAAATCTAACTCCACCTAAAAATCACACCCCCACCCTCGCGTTACCAAGCGTAAAATCAAATCTTAACCCTAGCCCCAATCGGTATATGTAGGTCGAAATCCCAATGCACACGCAAGTGTACGTGGTCGACAAGTAATATAGGATTTAAAGTCC